>CABFWB010000050.1:102044-150549 GCA_902151455.1 Timema bartmani
CATCCATCCATCCTCAATAACTTTCCCCACACTTCCCTATCTTTGTATACTCTCTTCACTTCATCTACATCCACACACCTAGTCATTAATGCTTTTTTATTCTTAAAACTCTTAATGTTTCTTTTTTGACATTCTAGTATACAACAGTTAGCCAAGGCTTACATGGCCTACCCCTTCCTTTTGATCCACACACACTCTACCTTCATACATTAGAATCTGCAAATTAAATATATATTAACCTCATTTGCGCAGTGGGATAGTGGGGGGAAGGTAGGAGGAAATAGGAAAAATCAGCATCTTTACAATCGACCGGAATTCGAGCCCCAAGGATTCAACTACCGAAGCAGGTACCTTGTGTGTCATTGACATGTAAAAAAATAAATAAAAAAAATATTAGTAATAATTGTTGAAAATATATGTAAAAAGTGTATATTCAAATAAAGGTTAGTAAATAGAAAATAACCGCAGCCAGCCAAACAAGAGGGCTGTCAAGTTACCTCGCTGCTACCAGAATCCGCTCTTCTGTGTGTGGGAATGAAGGAGGAAAGGGGGCTGGTGAGGTAATATTTTGAGGATACTAGGCAGAGTCCCAGGTGCTTGTGGTCCCGCCTGCTAGTTGGGACCCTGTCAAGCCACCAAGCCTTCAGCATACAATCTTTCTTGGGGGAACAACCATCTAACACTAGGAAAGGGTTTACTTTCTCTTTTTTTTTTTACTTGGTCGAAGTGTGACCTAGGGGTTGTAATAGTATTTAGTTAGGAAATAACTGTTTTGACAGTTTTAAAAGGTTTTCCCCCACGTGTTAGTACTCGTTCGTGCCAAACGCACACATTATATACGCTTATGGAATAAGGTTGAGGAAGGTAGAATTTCAGATAAAATATACATGCATTTGAGTGGAGGGAGAGTGGGAAACCATTTATGATTAAAAAAAAACATGTGTACATCCAACCGGAATTTAAACCTAGATTTCCCCAATCCAGTCTGACATGAGAGTTACAGAGTGAACTATATACATATATATTTATATATATATACATACATACATACATACATATATCTATATTTTTACTCATAAATATGTGAATATTGTTTAAGTACCTTAAACCTTAAATATAAATATATAGTCTATATATCTATATTTAAGGTACTTAAACAATATTCACATATTTATGAGTAAAGTAATGTGATCAAAAGCTATAATTTTTCATAATAATATTAATTCTAATAAAATAATACTAATACCAACCCACTTCAGTGTCCACATGGTCTAAGGTGCTACTCTCACAGCGGACTAGTGTAAACACCCCCACCCTACACACTAACCTTAACCAGAATGAATTGATGTAAGGGCGTATAGAAATTACATTTGTAATTTTGTGGGACGCCGTTTAAAGGTATTACCTTACTCAGGGAATGTCTGTAGTCAAGCTTACTAACCCTGGGACCACCAAGTGTCATAGGACCTATAGAAGTGGAAGGTAACACAGGTGTCATAGGGCCTATAGAAGTGGAAGGTAACACAGGTGTCGTAGGACATATAGAAGTGGAAGGTAGCACAGGTGTCGTAGGACCTATAGAAGTGGAAGGTAACACAGGTGTCGTAGGACCTATAGAAGTGGAAGGTAACACAGGTGTCGTAGGACCTATAGAAGTGAAAGGTAACACAGGTGTCATATTACCTATAGAAGTCGAAGGTAACACAAGTACACATACCACCAGTGACTAGTAAATTAAATAATTATTCAGACCTTGTGTGAAATTTAATATTTTAGTAAATTGTGGTGGTGTAATTAACTTATGGAACATGACTATTAGAGATTTTCAATTGAGGCCAGTAAAATGAGACACAACATAACAATAATATACAGTGAACAAAACAAGGAGATATACTCTCTTACAAACTAAACAATGGTTCAAATACATAATTATATAATGGGTTATTTCAATGACGACAAATGGTAATAGTTTACGTAGAACAAAAAATTACAACTTTTTATTTAAATATGATTTCGATTAATTCCAAGTGAATAGTCAATAATAAATGGTAATAGTTTATTAATGAAATGTATTAAATGTCTTTCAAAAAAAATTAATCAATATTTAGACAAATTCATTTGCAGTTCAAGATGGGTCCAGAAGGGAAACTTATAAAAATCAATGTGGATTCTCTTTTGTTCATTCATAGAAAGTTTGTTAAATAAGGGATAATTAGCCCTTTAGATATATACTCCTTTCAGTTTTGGAGAGACGTTCACAAAGAATTGTTCTTCTATCACAAATGAATGTGAAGTTATTCTTCCACCACAAAAGTTTTTAAGTTTTAAAATATATGAAATCGTCGTTTGGATTCTGCCATAATGGTTGAAAATAAGCAAAATAAAAATGCTTACTAAAATGTTTGATTGTGTCGATAGTATCTAGGTAGGTTCACAAAAAAAAAATTATATTTAGGACCCTACAAATATGTCCTCCTCCAATATTGATGTTTCTTTTCCTAGGTGAGAGGATGTAACCGGGATTTATATGAATTATCACTTCCCGAGTTACTTCAATCCCTACTCTTTTAAAACAAATATTATAGGAGTCCCCGATTTCATTGTGGGACTGTCTATCCCAATTAATAGCAGTCATAGACATATTATTCGCTAACCAACCTATTAATTTAGATTTATAAAGGCCGAAGAGTTTTTTAAAATATCTTAAGCATAATAAACATTATTGCAATCATTTTCACCAACCTACCTATTAATTTAGATTCAAAAGGCCGAAAGGTTTTTATATCTTAAACATAACAAATCATATTACGATATTTATAATATTCATTGAAAGAAAGAGATAGGAATTATAAATTAAATGTTAACAGAACTGACCCAACTCAATGTCTATTAGATTATTCGATGTTCCATTCGTATTAAAACAAAGCTATGAATGTATTCGAAATTACAAGACCATCCTGATCTCATACACAGCTCGGACCAGTTGGTAAAAATAATGATTACGTTGGTATGAATATTAAAACTTAAAACACAAAATATTTAAGCCCCTGTTATTATTATAGTAATCATTTTAAAGATAAAAACTAACCCTTTAAGTAAATAAAAATATTAAAATTACTAGTTTCCCATGTCGGACAAGCGACACATGCTGCTCTTGGTGGCATTTCCGTGAAATAATCCGTCTTACGTAGCCAGTGTTTTTGTAGAGCTTAGTTAAATTATTCTTTTAAGATCTGTATTGTATCCAGACGACCAGTATTGGATAGTCGCCAGGAGTTTGAAGACCCATGTTTGTTACACTAGACTACTGATGACGGGGAGATTGAGGTTCAAATCTCAGTTGGGTGTACTGAGGGTGGTTTTTCCAAAATGATTTTCCAACTCTCCCTCCATGCAAATGCAAGCACTTTCTATAAATATATCCTTCCTAATCCCTAAAACCATTAGGGTAATTTAGTACGTAAGTGTATAACCCGAACGGGTAGTAAGACATGGTGCTAAAAAAATACTAATAATATAGTAAAATTGTAGCGGGCTCACCAGTCCTTGCAACAAACTAAACCAGCTAGAGAAAATGACTTCACATAATAAAATATTTGGATATTTAATTAACTTTTAACACGTCAATACGAGACCCTATAAAAGGTTAATACTGTTACTACCAGATTTAATAAGTCCTAATAATGTGTGGCAGATATAGACTCACTACGACATCACAAGTGGGAGACGCCCAGTTCTCAGCAAAAGCGAACGAGGCAACTTGACTTGTAAGACCAACACGATCCACACTTCTAACACCTGAGCCAGTCGACGAGTAAATTAGAGAGGCATCAGTCCAGAGCATACCACCAGGCATTAACTAGCGCCAGCTGTCGGCTAGCGTGACCTCTGATGAATCCCCCCCTTTTTCGTACATTGCCAAATTTTATTAGTCCCGCTGGTGTAAATGGGCCTGTCCTCGGTTCACGTCTACCTATTTTCTATTGTAATCACTTGACGGAGGAACTGCGGGAAGAGCTTCACAAGCTTCAACCAGGAAGAAGTACAGAAGGCCAGGATGTTTGAGGCGTCTGAGTCACCTCCTCGCCACAGAGCTAGCTACGGAGGGTATTATAAGTATTGAGGAATACCATAAAGTTTTATGTGTCAGTATTTCTGACTCTTTTCCATATGCCCTTCAGGAATAGTTTATATTGTTGAGCGTTGAGTTCTCTTTTGTTCAATGTCCTTATGACATAGTTTTTCGCAAATATTAGGGTCATTATTAGTCTCCTCAGACTATATGACCATACTGCGGATAGTTTAAAGAAGATAATCTAATATTGGATGAGACCAGATTATCTATTGCTATGTTTCCCGACCTAATTGGATCATTAACTTACACTTGTCTCTTATGGGTCTAACTGTGTACCCTCTTGCAGTGCACAACCTGTCGAAGTGCTACTATTCAATAGTAGTGGCCCGCGGGATTTTGTCTATTGTGTTTGGTCCTCTTGTGAAGCCTTTAATGCTAGTAATACTTATCACTATTATGAATAGTGATGTTGTCCCAATAGTAGGGTAACAGAGTAAAGACACTATTGATTTGTCTGGAAGTACTAATTAGGAAGAGTCCGGTCTTAGTATTAATAATATCTAGTTTTTCTGGTAGTTCACCTTGTATTGTTTGCAATATTGTAGTTTTTCTAGGAGGTTATAACGTTCTAATGCCTAACTGATTTAACTCTCAATGGAGTTAGATCACGTTAATTAGCTCTTGCTAATTACCTCCTTCGTAGCTCCTTAAAGTAGGACTAATGTTGTGTGGCTTAGTTTTTTGTATGTTTTGTTGAGAGCAGTTGTTGCCAGTCTTAGTTGGTTGACTTGTGTTGAATAATGGTTAATATATATGTATAGTATGATTTTGGTAGGAAGAACAGTAGAAGTTAGTTATTAAATTTACTAAAACTATTTTAATGTATTCATACATAAAGTCATGTTATCTACAGCTGTCACTTTTGATAGATATTATTAATACCTATAAAATAACACAAGTAGTATAAATAAATGTTGTCAATGTTGGCCGCAAATAAATATGTTTGACTTTTCTCTAGTGTTCTTCCAAACAAAATCAGGGTATATATAGGTTTGATTGCCACCACTAAGTTATTGTACCGTGGAGCCGCTGCCTTTATTACATATGATAAATCAGTATATGCCCTGCTTTAACGAGTTACTAGCTTTCACCGATGCTCCTTTGTCAAGCTAACTATTTATATTATTGTATCCTTTCATATTCTTATGGCTAGTTGATGGATGGTTTGTATAGTTTCTAACTGTAAATCTATGTATTTCCATATGACATATTTCTATATCAATAAACTGGTTTGTTAAACTTGTAAAATATTCTCATTCCTGTTTCTGTAATAATAGTGTTTTTGGTAAAAAAAAGTACAGTTATAACATAACTACTGTTGATTTATTTTGGCTAAAAAAAATTTGCTATAAAAACTGTAAAACTATTGCCTTTAACTCGGGTTCCCTACACACCCACCTTCAGTTGAGTTTTCTGACTTGAGAACCTTCTTCCTCCTAGTCCGCCATTTTGCCTCCCCTACTCTTTCACCAAGATCTGGAGTTTGAGACTTGACGGCAGGGGCTTAGTCCATCGTTCCCAAGACGCGAGTGGATTTTAATAAGTTAAGTCGGAACCCATAAGTATATTGTATACCTCCCTTGCCCTCTCCAGACAAAGAACTAATGTTTTAAAGACTAGGGGTGTACAGGTTTTGTTGGAATCTTAAATAGATGGCCCTTCACTTCCGTGGATTTTTTTTAAACTAACGGTAGAGCTCGGTGACATTATGGTAAAGCGCTCGCTTCAGGACCCGATGTTCGTTGGTTCAAACCCAAGTGATAAAAATCCCTGGCACAAGTAAAACTATCGGTCCCATGTCGATTGTGTAAAATAACCTTGGAAGGTATGTGAATATACCTTTCCGGCAAAATTGGTAGGCCCTTTCGCTCTTGCCCATAGCATTTTTCGTGTGCTGATATAGTCAGTCGGTTCAGAAAGTGTACGTTTAAAACCTCAAATGAATAAATAAAACAAATTGGTGGATGTATTTACTTTAGTCGATGGAAACTACAAGCTAAAATTGTTACCAGAGCTACTTTTACGTATGAATACGTCAAGTCACTTTATGTGAATCTGTACTTTTGATAGATATTATCAATATCTTTAACTCGCCCCGTGGTGTAGTGGTCATTGCACCTGGATACTTGCATAGGGATCACAGGTTCGATTCCAGGCTTGTACCTTGGGTATTTTTCCTTAAAGGGAAACTGCCCCAAGAGTCACCAGGGTTTGGTTAATTAGGTTTAAGATAGGTTTAATTGTTTCCACTGGTTCCACACACTCATACTCACTATCACCCTCATCTCATTGGGACATGGACAGGGTGGGCCGGAAACAATTAGACGATTAATGCTGAGGAAAGTGATGGGCAATTTGCTGAGACCTGACGTCTTGTGGAACTCACATAAGTGATTTTATTCTCAAAAAGTAACAACAAATGTATTATTTAGTTTGCTTTTATTTAGCTAGTGAATATTTACTTTACAATTAAAGTGTTAGCTTTCAAAATACTAATAGTCTAATTGTTTCAACCTCACCCGATACAGTCGGGTGTTCCCCGGTTGACGGTACATTAGGATTGGCCAATTGCTCCACCACTGGGTCTACAAATTATTAGATCAAACGCGCATTATATACTTATATCAATACCACTAACATTTATAATATCACAGTGAAATGTTATCAATGTTTGTAGCAAAGGTTAGTTTGGTCTTTTTTTAAAAATATTTTTTCTCTGAAAACTAAACAGAAAGAAATACTTATGGTTTGATTTGATTACTTAGGTAAAATTGTGTAAAGCAACCAACCCTCAAATTACGTTTCTAAAGTCTGACACGTTATGTGTCAAATAACACGAAAAGTAGGTTAATCATCGAACCGAATAAATAACACAAATTCTGCTTTAGGCAAATAAGAATAACTTTGGCCGCCCCTGTCTCAAAGGATCAAGGAATTGTTTTGAATCAAAATGCTTTATCTCTTTACTCCCAGAGTTTAGTTTAGGAAAAGTAGATATTGCCTGAGAAGAAGTTGGTGTTTGTTTGAAAGATTTTTTTTTTTAAATTGACGGAGAAGTTATTGATATCAAAAGATTAGTTTTCGAGAGTCTCATTTTATTTTAAAATGATTTGAAATAATGGTAGGAGTAGTTTATAAAACAAATATCTATATTTTAAATGTAATAAATTTACTCGGGTCAGTAGAACCTGGGTCCTCCCAATTGGAGTGGACTTACAACTACTAAGACTTTAATTTGAAAATAAAGTTAAAGTTTAATAATTAAATATGAATTAACGATATATCATATCAAACATAGAATCCCGGATACACAACTTGACAATATTATCTAATATCTAATATCATTGTTGGGTTAAGTCTTGATAATGTTAGTTGAGAGCACACGTGAAAAGGCCGAAATTTGGTCTTGTCTAGTTTTTCGGTGACTGGGAGGCTGGGTTTCGAATTCCGGCTTAGTGTAGGCCTACTGAGGAATTTTATCCTAAATTAATATCCACTCTCATTCTAATCAGATGTGTGCACACATATATTCTACCGCTCTTCTTCCTACTTCATTTATATAAATATGTCGGTAGCTTGAGAGTTAGTGAGATGCGATTCACGTAAAGAAAATTAATTTAGGACCACAAATATTATAGTATTTAATGCAATATACTATTTGCGCACCACGTCTTACAATCTCTTACAATCTGATCGGGATATCCACAAATTGGGTTGGTAATCAGACTTTATGATGTAGGGGGAATGTACCCACATTTGATTGGTGGTGGAATGGTAATTTATTTATATAGAACCACCCTTAGTACAACATATTGAGGTTTGAAACCCTATCTTTCCATCACTGGCGTACCAGTCTGTTGTAAGTGTGTTAGACAAGTGTTTATTAAACTTTTTCCAATAGCGGACCAATTGACTAGCTCTTGAAGCATAAGCGGACATTAAGACATAACCAACCCAACCCCTTGCCGAAGCAGGAAATTATATTTATGTACTGTACGTGTTCTTCTTTTTAAGTTAACAACCCGAAGGTTGGTTTGATGGGATTTATATCCATCTGGAACTTGGCATGCACTCATCTCTTCAGCTGGCTAGTACTGCCTGCACCATCTGGTAGAAATCCCATAAACTAAGGGAGTTCAAGAAGCGCGGTGATTTCCATTGTCTTCCACACTGAATATTTATCAGCGAGCGCGAAAGAGCCTACACATTTTACGGTCTTGATTTCCGTGGCCAGGTTGTAACTTTTTACTTAATTTAATTTAGAGCCTTTGTTTATGACCTTGTTAATGACCTGCTCTGTTAATTAGCTGGCACGTGTAAATTAAATTCTTTATCATTTACAAAATATTTCTTCAGTTAATTAATGTGTTGAACTCGGGCGACGCTCATTTTTATAAGCAGCAGATCTTGAATAACTTATAAACATGTCGGTGTAGGTCCGGCCTAATAAGATATTCTCAACTAGTGATTATTTATATAGAAGCTATGTTGTATAGGAACTCGACGGGTCACATTGGAATATCGGAACAGAAGACCGTGTGGCGGTGTGCAGCTCGTGTAAAGGCGTTTGAAGCTGTTTTGATCAAGAACCACATTGAAAATTTATAATACAGTAATATTTGGATAGGTTAGCTATAAAAATGGGATAATTTGAAATCACCTTGATTACCCATGAAATTCTTATCCATATCTACAATACAAAATAACATTTAATTCGAGTTTTAGAAGGAAATATTTGGAACATTTAAAGACTGTACATTGTTAATTTTTTTTAAATTTCTACTCATTTCAAACCTAACTTAACGACGATGGAACACTGACAGATGGGAAGAAAGAAGTAAAGAACACCAATATCAAAGAATCCTCTGATGAAGACAAAACAAACATCCAAGTAGAATAATCAATACCATCCGTTTATAAAGCCCTTATAGTTATGTAAAACATGAGAAGATTCATTGAATCCCAACCAGACATAAAATACAACATTTTGAATCCAATCAGTGAACTTGAAGATTTTATTTATTGTGTTAAGCTAAGCAAATTACATCGAACCAAGAAAGCTATTTTTTCTCAAAAATAATGGCAAAAACTGATTTTAGTCTGCAATTTTTGTGTGTTTATTTTTCAAGATTTATATTTTGTGTTTACATTTCTATTGTTTTTTCATGTATGCATATATTGTGTATGTGGATTTTACATAGCATACAAATTATAAAATGTGTGTGTTTATCTGTAGCATATTTTGAGAATATTGATTTTTTTGTACCAGCCGCCCAAATATCCATAAAAATGGTTAGTTAGAATTTTGGATATTTCGAATTTCTTTAGATATCTCTTTGACTTCGAATTAAATAAATAAATTAAATAAGTAAGAGGGTCGCATTTCTAAAAATACAACATGGTCACATTAAAGAAGAAAAAATAGCTACAAACTAGTACCTTTTTATAACAAATAGAAAATGAAAAGATAATATAGAAATACTTTTCCTCTATTTTTGTAAAGGAATTTTTGAAGTGTCAATCAACCATTCTTTAGAAATTTTACCATCTTTGAAGGGTTTCGAATTTGATGCAACTATGACATAACATTAGATGTTGTATTTGTACAGATTTGGTTTTTAAAAAAATCAGGCCACATTGTATATTGCTTCATCATAAGGTCAGTGGGCTGTACATAAATGATAAGGAAGAAACTTTTGGAAAATACAAACATATTTTGCTGTGGTCATCATTGAAAACATTCTAATATATGTCACCGCATCTCATTATCCGTCAAAGTTGTACGCATATGATTACCGCTGATGTGATAGGGGCGTGGAAAGTTAATCTTAAAGGAAGTGTAGCTGAACTTGCTTGGAGTATAAAACCATCAAGGAAAATAAAACACCCTTAGTACACCCAACCGGGATTAAAACTCCGAAATCCCTGCCATCAGTAATTCATCTAAAGTGTCAAAACCCGTCTGGTTTGGTTTGCCACTGATAAGAAGTTCAAGGTTCGAGCTCCATCCTGGTGGATTAAAGGTTGACTTTTACGATATTTTTTTAAACATACCTGCACACACATGCTGGCACTTTAAAATGATGTTTTTTATTCATAATACTTCCCTCACTAGCGTAACTAAATGCGGATAGCCTGAACGGGTAGTTAGACAAAAAAAAAATTCTTACGAAAAAAAAACTAAGAAAAAAATACTGAGCTTTATTATCATAGTCAAATAATATGAGTAGCCATAAAACCAAAATGATGGTTTAAGCTAGCATACCACATTCCCCAATCTTTGCAACAATTTCTGTTGTTTTTAAAAATAGAGGAAATGTTTTCTGTTAGGGCCATAAGGGGGATGGTGGCATCCTTTAAGGGAACACGAAGAAGCGGAAATTCGCGGCACGTCTCCAATATCAGTCCAATAAGGTTGTTCTTGTAAAGAGAAAGAAAGAAAGAAAGAGCGGAGTGAAGCAGTGTTTAGCATGGAGTCGTGCAGGCGGCCCCAAAGCGCACAGTTCCAATACACACAAGGTTTTCAATATATATGAACCCTCCCATGCCTTGTTCCCCTGTAAATCACGACTGAAATGGTTGGGTCACGGGGGAGGGGTGTAGAGGTAATTGTCATGCGGAGGACATTTGCGCCAGCCCTAGGAGACACTACATACAGTCTACAGTAGCCGTCTGGAAGAAAGAGTTAGAGCTATAGCAGGTTTCAAGCTGGCAAGGCAATATAATGTCAGAGTTTATATTAATGTGATGTAGTTAGATAAATAGTCAGCTGTAAGCTGGCCAGATAATATAAGATGTCAGAGCTTGGTGAATGTGGAATAGTTAGATGTATCGTCGGTTGTAAGCTGGTTAGATATAAGAGGTTAGAATTTTGGTGAATGGGGAATAGTTAGATCTATAGTTGGCTGCAATTCAACGCTCCAACTTTCCCATCGTTAGAAAACCAGACAAGGTGAGAATGACACCTTACGTTACGTGTTCACTGATGTGGGTGAAATATAAATGGTTATCTATTTTATAGAAGATAAAACCAACCAGGTACTTAAACAAATCTTAATAAAATTACACTTCACGGATATGCAACGAAGTTGACATGGAAAACGTCTAGAAACAAATGAACACAAAACGCAATATAAAACCAGTGCCAAGAGGGTAAGGGGGAGAGGGGAGTGTTGAGGTAGAGGGGTTATGAGAGGGTCAGGGGGAGGGAGAGGAGGAAGGCTATTTGTGATAAAATTATTAGAGATTTGAATGCAAAAGTATTACCAATGTAGACTGGCTATGTTATTAATTCAACATTTTAGTCAAGGCCTTTACTAATACTACCCCTTTCTCTGGGATTCAGTAATCTGACATTTTTATCTGAATATTTATCTCTCTCTTTTGTTTGTGTGTTACGATTTGTGCGTTAATTATGCGTTTAAAAAAGTATTTAACTATATTTGCATCGAAACCCATTATTAGGAGATAAATAATCTTCTCTTGTCCATCACTGTTGAATGTATGATTATTCAAATCAAATACTGTGTTAAGAGTCCCGGTCTCGATTCAAACACGACTGAAAAGTTAGAATTTGCAAAATTTGTGATTCCCCTTTCACATTGATAAATCGAAAGTTGAGGGATTGTGTGTTGTGTTTGTTATAACGTTAACCTTCTGTGACTGGTGATGATGTATTTTCGCAACAGCTGTACCCTCAAATAATTCCTTAATTAGTTCCTGCTGTATAGTATAATGTCATCAAACATTTTAAAAAGTGTTTAATTTCTGAGATAGGGGAGTTTTAACTGGCGTGATGAAGGAATGTTGTGAATACGCAACGGTGCCAGTAGTGATGTCATACGTCTAGCTCATTGCTACTCTATGCTTACATTGCATAGTTAGTACAAGTGCTATAACTTGTCTGAAAGTGATATCACATTGCTTTAGTTTGCTGTCCTTGTTATTCACGTGCGGTTGCTATTATACATAAAAATACGAATTGAAGGAAGAAAATCCAGGAAGAAAAGTCTTTTAAAGCTATGTTTTTATAACAGTTTAACATTGTTGTAATTTTATTTTTTAAATAAAATTTACAAACATATAATATTATTCTAATCTTTAATAATATTGCATCAGTAATAATAATAATATTATGTATTAAAGTATGAATTATTGATTAATTATTATTTAGATCATTACAAAGATGTTGCAAAAATGCAATGGCGCCAGTCCTCGTGTGATTTTTTAGTGTCAGTCACCGAAGGTTAATCTAGTTTGTAAATCTTGAGCTTATATTACTAGTTGTGTCAAACAGTTGTGTCCTACTTTTACAAAGACCATTTCTTACTTCTGACATTGAGGACTATCAAGAATTCATTCACTTCGTTACACATCGAGAACATCAAAATATTAAAAGGCCAAACTTTTTTATTTGTTGATAAAATAAAACTTTAACTGAACACAACTATTTTTCGTTTTAAATTGCCTATCAATGAGGTTGCTAGCCCCTTTTTAGCTAACTCTGATTTACTTGTACCTCTCTTTCTAGTACACAATGTTCAAATCTTGGACCTCACTGGGATTACAAATATTTTTTCTCAGGAATGAGGTTAGTGGTCGTTTGAATTACAGCCCCCTTTACTATTACAGCTATGGATGGGACCAGTAGGGCGCGTAAGACCAAATCAACTGTTCACAAGGAGTTCGAGAGCTGCACGCGAACATTTCACGAGCTCAACTTCCACACCACATGTTTTGACTAATGAAGTCGTGTTCGCTTTGTAATTTGAGAGCATTTCGCTAGCAGTTTGCAAAATGTCGATGTCATCGAGTTAGGAAGATGATGCTATGATTGCTTGTGCTAGTTTCATGAATTATGAAATCCATCATCATATTCCCTTGCAAAGTAATTTTGAAGAAATGAAAGTAGATATCAAAACAACAAAATAAAGATCAATTGAAAAAAAATAGCTGTATAATCATCTTTGTTTGCTCTTTTCTCTGTTTTCAGAATATGATTCATATTTGCTGTGGAAAGATTCTAAATATTTAAAACCAAACCATAGTCCTTCCTTGATTCCATCAGTCTTTAGTCCAGAGCTCTTCATTCTTAACGCCTTTGAATGGAATCTTCTATATTGCGCGAAAATGACGGCTACTTTGCGCTCTATTTCTTCCTGCGTCACATTTAGCAACACATCAATTGGCCGCATTGAATTGTTTTTTTATGTTCCTCTTTTTGTAATTAGGATTTTTAAAATGTAATGGATTCGGATGCAAATGATATTGTTAAGTTGAATTCACAATCGGTTCTTCACTCCCCACCATTGTGCTAACAGAAGTATGAGCATATTTTATCTTAATAATAACAAAACAAAAATTTCTGCGTAATAAAAATGTCCACACTGTAAGTACTGTTCGCCATGTGCTCACTAACAATTTCTTTGGTGTTACCGCTCATGTAGCGAACTTTAACCGAACACGAGCTACTCGCGATCTTTAGTACACACCGAGCTCGTAAGTTGTTCGCTAACAGTTCACAAATTTGGTCTATACGTAAAACACATGCTAAGCATAAGCAGCGAAGAGCTTCCCCTTAAAAAAATGTTACACCAGCCAGTTATTTAATTAAAGAATAGTCAAAAGAGGAAACAGGCTGTTCTCGGAAACTTGTATAAACTGTAAGATGGAGAGTCTTGTGTTTGGGGCAGAAATGTTGAGAGCGAAAAGGGGGTTGAGAGGAGGAGGGAGAGGATAACAGTTGTAAGCCCTGACAAATTACACCACAAGCTGTCATTAACACTACTCCCGCTACAACCACACCCGCAGATTAATTTAATAACCGGCATTTCCTTTTCCTGTTACTCCCTCAGCCTTTCTCCGTGTTGTGACGTCATCACGAGATTGACCTCTTATTGAACTGCTCAAGTTAGCATCTTCAAATTCTCTGTATCAATAATTCAAGACTACTGTATTCTTTTTATTCCAATTTTATGACCGCGATACACAGACAATGTTTTCGTAATTAATCCAGAAAACCACTTATAATAAGATGATTATGAATTCTGTTTCCATGAATACATTTCTAATGACATCTGTATGCATGAATGCATTTCTAATGACATCTGTATGCATGAATGCATGTATGTCTAGAACATGTTTTGTATTTACATTTTAATTAAAAACTACCTCAATCTTATTTTCAAGAAACAATATTTCGTTTTACTTTTATTTGAAAGATAAGAAAATCACAGGTCACTTTGTTAATGTAAGATTAATGATGGTATCTCTTCTAAGCATGCTTATATACAGTACTTAAACAAAGTTGAAAAATATGACCTACGATTCTACAAAATTTAGTACAATTTTTCATAATACTGTACAAACTTGTTTTCTTATAGTCACCATGATAGTTGGTCTTTTACATGATAGCAAAATTACTTGTAATGCATTCCCTACTGAATAAAGTACGGAATCATGAGCTATATGTATGGGTCATCAGGTCTGGCGTATCGAACTAGTACTCCTCTGCTATTCGTCTTACTACCCATTCGGGCTATCTGACTATTGACACAAATGGAGTAGATAAAAGGAAGTCATAAGTTAGAGAGCGCGTGCCCGCATCTGCGTTGTGGAGTAGGGGGATATCATTTAGGGAAAAAACCTATCAGAGCCCCGATCTCCTCGCTACCAGCGAACAAGACTAGACTGGTTCCTTTGTGCACATTCACACTGGGATGAGAATTTATACAGTCCAATATAGATAGAAAAAACTTATTTAACAGACTTATAGAAAACTACTAGTTTTTTAAACGTTGTAATGAAACTGTAATAATATCATTTTATCCACTCCTTATGAAAAATTCATATATAATAAATATTATAAGCTAAAAGCAAACAAATTCATGGTGTCAGCCCAAAAGTGAGCTACACCAAGCGAGCGGCCGCCGTATATTTGCAAAGATAGTGCCAACATTTGCGGATATAGGGTGTCATGCGGTCAGCACAACTAGCCCTCCAACCGTTGATCTCAGTTTTCTAAGCAGAAGCTGTTACTTCTTAGTAGCTCCTCATTTGTCATTATGAGGCTGAGCTGACCCCGTTCCAGACCCACTGCTTCACAGAAAATATAGAAGTGCTGGGGATTGATCCTGAGACCTTTAGATCAGCAGCCAGGAACTCTGATCACTAGACTACAGAGGCGGTCATGATAAATTCTTGATATTCAAAAATAAATCTAATTTTACTCTTCTTTCTGGTTTGTAAGATTTCAAAGTATTTCAACATTCTAGTCTCTTTCTATTAGTGCCTACTCTATACAGGCTGGAGTCTTGTTTGGAAGCAAGAAAAGGTGGACAATAGAAGGGTACGGCACCAAAGCTTCGAGAATCTTCTATAACAGGGGTCTACAAACTTTATGGTACGTCGGACACATATAATATTTTACAAATTTTCGTGGGCCAAAGAAATAAAATAATTTTTATAACCGAATGAATAATATTTATTTGGATCTTTTGGGGGAAATCAGCGTGATATTATACAGAACGAAAGAGAAATGTAACAATTACAAAGAAAGGCAGCAGGGCATACATATTTTCAAGAAACAGGAACTCATATTTACTCTGGGATAGCAATGGGAGATTTCAAACGTAAATAATAAACTATGGAACTTGCACAGCAAGATCACTAGAAATGATGAAACTACTCTTTTAGTTTCAAAATATTGCTGAACTGAGGTTTCAAGCTTGAGGTGTCCCTTTATAGAATCGACTTCAAATGCTTATGAGATAGATTTGCTAGATATTTGGACTGTACATAATTAATGCTTAGTTTATGAGATTTTTTTCACACAGGTTGTTTACCAAAAACTGACACAGCTCCACAAGCAAATTGTTTCATATTTGGAAACTGCTTGGTCTGCAAAGATTTATAAAACTGGATCAGATTTCCTTCTTTATATTTGTTTCAACATATCATTTTATTTGAGATCAATAGTTTCTACTTGAAACTGAATTTCTAGTGTTTCAACATTACAGTCAAATGTATTTAAAAACAGCCTTATTTAATCTGTTTTTCAATCAATATCAGAAAGTCGTCCCCGATATTGTTTTTGTAAGTTAGAAATGAATTCTAATGCAAATGAAGAAGGCAATTTTGCTTCACGTTCTTCATGACATTTTTCACGGCATAAGAAATTAACCAAGTTATAAACGTTCATCTGTTCTTCGAGTAGCATCATTTTTGCCCTGAATGCTTTGACATGTGCAAATAGATCACAAATAAAATTTGTTCCAGCTTGCAACTTTAAATTCACTTGAATCATATGAACGGTCAAGTCTGCAAAAAATGTCAATTTCCAAAGCCAGTCAATATTTGATAACATAATTTACGTCGAATCTTCTCTGTGAAAAATCAATCAATTTATATGTAATAATATATATTTATAATAACTAATATATATAATAACTTAATTTTAAAATTATGTAGCATCTTTCGTAACTTTCCTTTTATAGAACTTTGACAGTAGACTAGGAACTACCTAAAAATCATCACAAGCCGTTCTGTTATAAGTATTGGAAGTGACACTAGCAGCTGTCTCCTATACCGAGGTTTGAGGTATTTAATTACATGACGCATGAGACTGAAAATGAGGGCTTGCAATTCCGACAGCGCTCTGGCTTTATGTCATGACTCATGAGGTAAAGTACGAGTGCGGGCAGGAGGCGGACATGCCGAATAGATTTGGTTAAGAAATAATCAGTTAATCAGTTTTTTGATCAAATATTGGGATGGGCCGGATTTAATCTTGTGGTGGACCAGATGAAGCCCGTGGGCCGTAATTTGGAAGCCCCTCTACTATAATCAATGAGTATTCTGTCAGGTGCGTCCTAACAGACTATACCTAGCCACAGTCTTCAAGGAGACCTCGCGATGGTAGCACGGGCAGCCAGCGCCGTTTATTTCCCTCAGCTATATAGTGCGAGGGTAGGATGTTAGTTAAAGCAGCACATTTAATAATCTATTTATAATAAAAGAATAACTATCACATTTTTTAACCATATAATTCAATAAATTAATTAACCACTAATCCCTTCCGCATTGTATATTACAATCATTTCGCCCAATTTGGAGGCATAATTAAATTATTCAGGAAGTCACAAATACTCCTGTAATAATTGTATTTTACAACTATGCTGCTAAATGTGGTGGCACTATTGCATAATACCACATAAAAACATGTACCCTCCCACCAAGTGTAACATTACAATAATTATTATATCATCAAAAGGGGTTTGTTTCATGGAACCCAATGATAATAATTGTTCTTTACATAGTCTTGACCCTATGACTTGGGACTTAAAGCGTTAACCCCTCACATATTAGAACATTACAACGTATATGTAAGTTAGGTGATATAAAACTGTCACCTTGTATAAATAATAGACATAGTTATGAAATTATACTATTAATAAGGTCAAATGTTATCTATGTTGAAAGAAGTGTTGAATTTTCTGAAATCTTTTTACTATTATAATCGAACTGAAGTGCCAGCGTCATGGCTGCTAACGACTCAAACTATCCAAGCCCAAGTTGACCTTGGTAGTATTGGGCTGAACTGCTCGCCTCAGGGCCCGATGTTTGAGGTTTCAAACTCAACCGAGGTCGACGGATTTTTCTTGAGCGATAAAAATCCGTAGCACAACTTCCTTCCTTCAATCGTGGCAGTAAAAGAACCCTGGAAGTTATTTGAAGATATGTTTCCCGGCTAAATTGATAAGCACTTTCACTCTCGCTGATAGAAATTCTCGTGTGCTGATATAATCAGTATGTTAAAAAAGTGCACTTTAATAAACTGCTCGCCTCAGGACCCGATGTTTGAGGTTTCAAACTCAGCCGAGGACGACGGATTTTTCTTGAGCGATAAAAATCCGTAGCACAACTTCCTTCCTTCAATTGTGGCAGTAAAAGAACCCTGGAAGTTATATGAAGATATCTTTCCCGGCTAAATTGATAAGCACTTTCACTCTCGCTCATAGAAATTCTCGTGTGCTGATATAATCAGTATGTTAAAAAAGTGCACTTTAATCACCTCAAATAAAAATATCCCATCCCAAGAAACAAAACAAAGATTGCATTCTAAGGGGAGAGTTAAGTTAAATATTTTTTCAATTTTTATATTAAAAAACAAAAAAAAAAGTTTCTTTAGTAGACACGTTTAGTTTAATAATTTTCCACGCCAAGTAAACTAAACCATTCATGAATATTCGTCATGGACATCCTGGAATTTAATGATACCTTTTTACCTTCGTTTAAAATGTTTCTAATCAAATTCCGCGATGACCATGAAAAATAATTATATAGCTATCAATAGTATTAATCAACTGAAATTACCATGTGTACAACTCAAGATTAAACGTATCTACTTATGCGATGTTTGATTTGTTTTGGTCATTAAATCTTTTTCTATGAAAACTATCAAAAATTCTGGCCTTAACTCTCGTTCCCCTAAATCCAACCTTAAGGGCACCACCTACTTGAAGGGAAATATCACACTTCTGTATTACTTACGACACTGCCAGTTCTGAAGTTTCAAAGCCACTAAAAAAATTCTCAAATATCTGATAATTTTCTGTTTTGACCCTGTTACAAAAAGGCATGACTTTATTTGATTGAGAAAGTTTGGACTGTAATTAGAGACCCAACCTTCCTATCGGTGGCAAATTAGACTTAATGATCTTGACGTTAGGACCACGTTACTATCGTAGTGGATTATTATACTCAAATAATATTATTCCTTGAGCCCCACTAGGATTCGAACTAGGTCTCTCTTTAGGTCTATATCTATTCGACCATTTAATTCATTCGAACATGAGGAAGGTAAGCATAGATTAAAATTTAACATCTCTTCCAATTAAATTTGTTTTAGGTTTTACTTTATCTCAACACCTCGGAGAGAGAAGAATTGTGATAATCATAAAAATCGAACTCGAAATTTTGATAAATGTCGACGTTTAATGACCCCCTGAAACAAAAAACGTGTTTTCGCAATGCCATCTGTCTCTCTGTTTGTACCTTGGACTAGAGATGAAAATATTTAAGCGATTGGTCTATAATTTGGTATCTGGAGTTTTAATAAAATTAAGGGTAGTTTACTGGGGCTGGATTCACTAACGGGAGCAAATAGTTGCGCCAGCGCAAGTTTGAAAGATGTGCCCAAATCCCTATTCACTAAAAGAAGCTGGTGCAATTTGAAAGCAAAGTTGCGTCTTTTATTTGCCACCACTCAGAGTAGTAGGCGCAACTATTAAAATGATGATTGTCAATTCAATAAATTTAAATGGCGCCATATTATCATTTTGGTTTAAAATACAATAATTAGTTAACTGTAATATAATTAATAATAAATAAATAAAAATAAAATAAGTCTGTCGAGCACAAAATTTGCTTCAATTTAGATAGTGGTAACAAAGCAATTACTTACCTTTTATTGTTGAAATTTTACATTAAAACAACGCAATTGAATTTTTTGTATTATTACAAAACAAAACGTCAAACAAAACCACAAAATGTGTATTCTTTGTCTTGATCCAAAGAGGTTTGTATTCCTCCAAGTCCAAATACATCTCGTCACTAAATATGGTGGTTAGTATGGCTTTAAAATAAGTTTTAAAATTTCTATGAATGTTTTATTAATGGAACTTAAACTTTAAACTAATGATATTAATAAATACTAAATAATGAACTAATGTTGTTTTTTAAAGCACCCAGAAAGAGGGCGCTTCTAATTTTATTGCTAAATATTTTGAAATCTTTGTATTTGCTGTCATTTTCATTAGAGATTTAAAATAAAGTAGCCTTGACTTTGAAAGTAAATTACCCTACCATTACACATTAGCGTAAGTGCGTATAACTCGAACGGGTAGTAAGACGCGGTGCTAATAATAATAATAATATTTGCCACCACTCAGAGTATTAGGCGCAACTATTAAAATCATGATTGTCACTTCAATAAATTTAAATGACGCCATATTATCATTTTGTCTTAAAATACAATAATTAGTTAACTGTAATACAATTAATAATAAATAAATGAAAATAGCATACGTCTGTCAAGCACAAAAATTAGCTTCAATTTAGATAGTGGTAACAAAGCAATTACTTACCTTTAATTGTTGAAATTTTACATTCAAACAACGCAATGGCATTTCTTGTATTATTACAAAACAAAACGTCAAACAAAACCACAAAATGTGTATTCTTTGTCTTCATCCAAAGAGGTTTGTATTCCTCCTGGTCCAAATACATCTCGTCCCTAAATATGGCGGTTAGTATGGCTTTAAAATAAGTTTTAAAGTTTCTATGAATGTTTTATTAATGGAACTTAAACTTTAAACTAATAATATTAATAAATACTAAATAATGAACTAATATTGTTTTTTTAAAGCACCCAGAAAGAGGCCGCTTCTAATTTTATTGCTAGTTTACAAGAAAAATATTTTGAAATCTTTGTATTTGCTGTCATTTCCATTAGAGATTTAAAATAAAGTAGCCTTGACTTTGAAAGTAAATTCTTCACAAGGATTGGTTGAATAGAGCGAAATTGATGACTTTTGTGACGTCACCATTATCTTGCTACAAGTTTGTGCCTTGTTTAGTGAATACGAAAATGGAGAAAATAATAAGGCGCATCTTTGGGCGTATCTTGGGTGCAAAGTTGCACCATTTCTAGACTTGCGCCGGAGCAGAATTGCTCTCGTTAGTGAATCCAGGCCCAGCTGAAGGACAAAAAGAGAAAAAATATATTTTTTCAAAATTCGCTCTAACAATTTTGATTTAATTTGATATCTATACACTGTTTATCATCATAAACAAGATGGCAAGTTCTAATTTTCCCATGAAAATGACTTTGAGGGTACTTTACACGTGGGAAATTTCTCAGTTTTCATAAATTCTCTGAAAATTTTTGAGATAGGAAATAACTTATTTTAAAATTGTAGTAGAATTAAAGATAAAAGTTTTTTATTTGAAATATATTTTTATAAAACCAATAATTTCTGAACTATAGGAACATAATTTATATATACTTTTTTATTTAGGTCTTTGAAAATGAATATGTTTCTTATGCTCTTTAGTGGACAAAGATGTTTCTCTCTTCTCAAATTATCTTTAACAATATTCCTAGTTTATAATGTCTTAGAGTAAATAACAGTGTATATTATTTAATTTATGATCTTTGGTGTAGTGTTTCTACAACAATGTATAGACCTATTATTTCGTTTCACAAATCTTACGAGTTATTAGTAAATGTTTCTATTGTAAGATAAAAGCGAGAGAAAGTCTTTGCGGTGCAACGTACCATTCATTTACTTCCCTTCGAATAATTTTGGGGGGAGAGGTGGGAATTTGTGTTAGTTGTTAACTCTTGTACACATGTGTAAAGCTCGTCTACACGTGGAATAGCATCAGGTCACTTTATAAAGAGGGAAAGTCTATCTATGATCCTCCTGCCTTTTCTTGTCACCCTCCCTCCCCCCATCCAACTCCCTGGTTTGGCCGAAGGTGGAACGGTCAATTAACCACTGTTTTCACTTCCTACTCTATTAACTCGCAGCGCTTGGCCGATCGCTTTGTTCCCGTTCGTCCAGAGTGAGCCTGAATATCGTAAGAAATTAACGGAGGGAGATCTCCCGCTAATCCTCAGTCTACTACTGGTTGCACCCGCTTGTCGAACGTGCAATCATAAAGCGCACTCGCAAGGCGTGCTGTGTTTGTTTTCTGCTTAAACAAATGCCGTCTACAATAAAATGTCGGTAAACGTAATTTCAACCAATATGACTCCATAGTAAGTGTCATTAAAGTTTACAAACGTGAGTTGAATAGAATCAAATTAATATATGAAAAAAGTATTTAATTATTACTTTTATTAAATAATTTAAAAATCAATTCCTTTTATTATATTTTATTTTCACGAACTTTTATCCTACACCAAATAACTATTTAATTTATTCGAGGTATTTAACGTGGTCTTTCTGAACCGATTATTCATATCATCAGACGATTTCTACGAGCGATAGCGAAAGGGTCTACCAATGTTGCCGGGAAAGGTATTCTCACATAACTTCCAGGGTTCTTTTATATGCTACAATCAATATGGGACCGATGGCTTTCTTAAGAAGAAAGTTGTGCCAATAATTTTTATTACTCGGGTTTGAACCCATGAACATCGGGTCCTGAAGCGAACACTTTACCCCAAGTCCACCAAGGTCCACACCAAATAACTAATTACTTCAGTTGAATACATTAGTACACCTATATCCGCTTCTGAAGGTGGAACGCGAGCATAAACGTAAGAGATGTACAATATTCATCTCCTTCCGACAAACGATTCTGAGAATTCCGACACATCCAACATACGACTGCGCTTGCGTGTGTTTTTGTAGACGGCGAATATTACGAACGCGAGTCCGACAAGCGGGTGCGAATGGGCTACCGGTTGGATGCTGGGTTGGTAGTACCAAGGGTTTGGAGGCCCAAACATTTTTCAAAGAATGGACCTTTTAAAAAATACAATTTTTTTATGGGCAATATTGACAGCGTTTTACTATATTATTAGTGTTCTTTTAAAAGTACCGTTAATCATGATCCAAATTGAAAACTGCAGATAATATGACTTGACGTTTGAATACATGTATGATTTTGTAGTCACCGTGTCTTACTATCCGTTCGGGTTTTCCTCTGTTTACTAATGAGGCTAATGTGTTAAGGATGAGTAAGGTTGAACTTATAATAATGATGAGTAAGGTTAAACTTATATATATATACCCGCATTTGCGTGGAAAGATGGTGGAAAAATCTTTGGGGAAAATCACCCTCAGTACATCCGACTGGGATTAGAACCCCGATAGCCCTGTCATCGGCAGTCTAGTCTACTGCGAGAGTGAGGCCTTAGACCATGCGGTGTCTGAAACGTTTGTTTAGCACAGCGTCTTACTACCCACTTGGATTTAACTCTTATGTACTCGTTACTCTAGTGTTTTAGGGATAAGGAAGGTTGACTATGGAGGAACTGTATCTGTATTTGCGTTGAGAGAGTGGAAAACCAATTAAGAGAAACCACCCTCAGTACACCCAACCATGATCGAACAACAATTTATTTATCATCAGCAATATAATCTTTTATGAGAGTAGTGCCTTAGACCATGCGGCCACCGAAGTGTGTTGGAAGCGGATTACATGTATGTGGATCTAGTAGTAACTTTTCTAGTTGTCTTATAAGGAGAGCCCTTCCTATGAAAATAATTGTCTTGTACAAATGGTTTTAGAGCACTAGAATCGGGAGGTCTAGGACATTGGTAATAGTCATTTTATTTGTTCCCCATGTCCTACCATCTGTTAAAAAAATACGCTTATTTACGCTAGTAGGAAACAGATAAGAAAGGTAATATTTCAGACGAAATTTACTTGTTTTTGTGAGAAAGGAGAGTGGGAAGTCATTTAGTATGAACATCGGATCCTGAAGCGAACACACCAAATAACTAATTATTTTAGTTGAATACAGTAGTACACCTATATCCGCTTCTGAAGGTGGAACGCAAGCATAAACGTATAAGATGTACAATATTAATCTCCTTCCGACAAACGATTCTGAGAATTCCGACACATCCGACATACGATTGCACTTGCGTGCGTTTTTGTAGACGGCCAATATTACGAACGCGAGTCCGACAAGCGGGTGTGAATGGGTAACCGGTTGGATGCTGGGTTGGTAGTACCAAGGGTTTGGAGGCCCAAACATTATTCAAAGAAAGGACCTTTTAAAAAATACAATTTTTTTACGGACAATATTGATAGCGTTTTACTATATTATTGGTTAAGACAAAATTGTAAATTTGGTGCATTTTTACCCTATTTGGCCATAATCAGTGTTTATTTACGAACATTTTTTTTATTATGAACCGTACTGTGCAGTATATCAAATTAAAGCACCTTGCATGTAGACTACAGATTTTAAGTCAAAACGGAGGTATCTGTGATAATTTGGTAGATATTTTGAATTTAGTAATCAAAATCTAGATTTTCATGATTTTTTCGGAAAATTAATTTTATTAATGACCCATAGGAAAAATACACATAAAAAGCAAACATAAATTAATTCCTTACAATACATATCATAAAAACCCTTACAACAATGAGATTAATCATGTTAAATTATTTTTAAAATATGCAACAAAAGTTCAATTACTAATCATATCCTTCTTCATCAACACTGTCATTGTTATTATCTGAATCATAATCAATAATGCTGTTATAGGCATTATCATCCTTATATACATCTGCGATATCTTCTGGTTCCACGGTGACGGTGATGTCTGGACAGTCTTCAGAGCTTCAACAAATGTTCATGGCTGTCATTTCACTCTTCCCTTTGCAAGAACAAATCGATCTGCTTGCTCCTTATAGCAGTGTGTAGGAGCACATTCATTTTTCTTGACTGATTATTGTAGTGTTTTCTGGTTACAAAGTCATTGAGGAAATCCTTGATGAGGGCACCACTTTCCATTAAAATGTGGGCTGCACCTGAAGCAAATGTGAGGTGACCAATTGCTGACAGATAGCGGAACATGATATGGAAAGCCCCGAAGCAAAAAAATACATTGTCAAACTTAGGTCGCACTGTGTCATTGTTGGCTATAGCCAAGTCATTGGTTGTTGCAATGTAATCTTCATAACACTCATAAGTAAGGGTGACGTTTCTTCTCATCGTTTCACTCACTAGATCATGATGTGTGGAAGGAGCTCCAATGTTTTCCAAATTGCCTATTTTTTGAGATGGTAAATCGTCTTTGGTTATTGTGGAGTTTTATCCAGACCCCATTAGTACTTGTTTGTTTGTTGTGAAAGATATTGTCCATGCAACATCTCTTGCAACACAAGCTTTGTTGTTTGCAGGAATGTCCACATTGTTAATTGTTTGGTATTCCAATATTTTTTATATTCATTTTTATTTTAGTAAATGATGTAGCTGCTGTAATAGATGGTGGGTTTGTGGTAAATGTTGTCTCTGTTTCTGTTGGCGATGATATCACTGGAACCTCATATTGGATAACGGATAACGATGCCCTGTGTGTCGTGTTACAACGATTCATCATAGTTGTCCCATGCTGAGTTTGTACTTAGTCCCCTTCTTGGTTGTACGCCATCGGGACGAACCTTCTCACTGTCAATAATTTTAGCGGCAATTTGAGACTATATTCTTCTGCAGTATGATATCCTATACAGTGGCCAAAGCTATTAGTAAATTCCTTAACCTTTCTGGAACCAGTAACACTATTCAAGCTCATTCCAAATAATATGTTTTCAGATGGCTTCACCAGTAGCTTTGTAGATGTCATCTTCAGCTGATGATTCAATATAACGCTCAACTCTCTCGCTGTCTTCATCTTTTGAGCCAGTGTTCCTGATTTTATGAAACTCTGACAGCTCAGCAGGTATATTCGGATAATGACCAACAATGATAACTTCTTCTGTAATTAGGTTTGGAAGACTATTATTCTCACCAAGCTTCTGAAACTTCGCTCTGAGGAACAATTCCACATTCTGTATTTCCTTGTTTATAGCATACTTTGAAATTGTTTGTATAAACACCTTGTTTCTTTTTTGCTCAACCAAAAGCTTACTGCCATAATGTTTTCTGATTTGGTACAAAATAGGGTATGGCTCTGGTTTAGGTTCATCAAACCCTTCTTCAACAAGGTATGCAGTGTAAGTTTAATTTACATCCAACAATTCCTTTGAGAATTCTTAAAAAAATATTTGAGAGTTTATTTATAATAGAAGTTTATTAAAAGCAGTATATCGTCTGATTGCATTTGTAGTGGCTTCATCTTTCAGTTGGATCTTGGCACACTTAGAGATGGACCGGCATCTGAACGTACTATGGTACTGAATTTTCTTAGCTATAAAGTCAATGTGTTCATATTCACGAGGAAACTGTTTGTCTTAGAATTTCTTTACAGCATTTATAATACTACCCTGTGCCTGTATAGCCTCACATGCAGCTAGTGTATAAAAACCGCCTTTGAAATGCTTTCGATTTGGACCTTGTTAGAAAATACACTTTTTATCCAGCACTACAGTGAGTGAAGTATTTAGTTTTGGTGGTTTCTCCACCGTTGATCTTGTTTCAACAGTAATAGCTGTATCTGAAGATGCTTTCTTTACTTTGAATTGTATCTGATAAGCTGTAAATTTACTATAACAGCCCCTGTGAAAGCAATAGTGAAGTAGTGGTTCACCTTCAAAGTTAATGGATTGAAAATGTAACACAGTACTTTAATCTCTTCTGATACGGTTTTCTGGCTTGGGCTGTCACCAGCTGTTCCCCATGTATGTTCTGTAAACCGCTGCACCACCATCATATTCTTCATCACCACTGATATGCAGCACACGATGCAACGGCACCTATATACGATCATCCATTTGAAATAAAATTCATTCACATTTGCTCAGTCGGTAGAGCATTAGGCTATTAACCTAGGGGCCCAAAGTTTGATTACCTATTCTGGCAATGTTTTACTTTCAAATATTAATCATATGTTTTTTTAAATTAATAGAATTTAACGCGCGAATTTGTTCACACAGGCTCGCTATTATATTATAAATCAAGAAACAAATTTAGATTTTGTCTACTAAATTCAAAATATCTCTCAAACGACAAAAGCTAACTCTCTTTCGACTTAAATCTGTATTGTACACCTACATGCAAAGCGCTTTAATCTGATATAGTACACAGTAACTTTAGAATAAAAATGTATTTTTCATAAATAAACACGGATTATAGCCAAATGGGGTAAAAATAGGCCAAAATTGAAATTTTGTCTTACGTGGGTATAATAATATTGGTAATTTTGGAATCGGCACTTTTTTTTACACATAATATGGCTGTCAAAAAACAAATTTACCTAAAATTCTGACTAAAGCCCTCTATCTCTTACTAGTGGTAGTGTGAGGTAGGTGAGTGTAGGTGAAGTGAGAAAAGGGGCAAGCCCGAATTGATCCAGTAATTAAGGTATTAAAAAATTTTCACTTAACCCTGAACCGAATTGCGCCAAGTCTAGTTCAGGTANGTAAAAACGCCCTAAGAGCCACCAACAAGATCTGTATTAGCTTTTCTGACATAAGTCTGGCCAGTATTAACAAATTATCTCGGCAACAGTGACTGTCCAAGTGTGTAATTGTTTTATTTTGGTTCGGGTTTTGTATAGACTGTGCTATTAGCGATAATTATTGATATGGAAAGGATTTATAGTGAAAGAGGGAAAGATCTGATTGTCTATAATAATTATACGTATCGACAGGTGAATCAATTGAATTTGACGTGGGAAGAAAGGCATGTAAGGCCAAAATATTCACACTTGATAGAGGAAATATTTCCTCGCAGATTGGAAGATCAATACGACCACGAACCACTACTAGATCAAGAGTTGAACAGAAAATCCATCAGCAACGCAGTTAAAAGGAAAGCTGAGGTGATTGAAGTTAAGGCCTTTAAAGTTGATCCACAAAGAAGTATATACAGAGAAAAAACTATAAAAACATTGACCCGCAGGACATGAAATGTTTCAGGAATAACATTAACTGCCAAATTTGCCTAAATCTTCCGACGAAATACAATTTGCCTTACATAAAATTGAACTAAATACTACTCTAGACGAAATTTTTTGATAAAAAACGAAAAAGAGAAGGATGTTATGATATTTTCTTGAGTATTTGTGTCAGAATGAAATTGTGTTAATGGATGGAACCTTTGAATATGCACAGAAACATTTTCTTCGGCTTTTTACTGTACATGGGTATTTCAAAGGGTCATACATACCTCTGGTCTTTTGCCTACTTAAAGAAAATTAAAAGCAGAGATACATTGACGCTAAGAGAATCCTAAAGGACGAGTGCGAGAAGAGAAAACTTCACCTTCAACCTTTATACATTGTGATTGATTTCAAGCAAGTGCTCCACGAGTGCATCGTGTCAACATTTCCACAAACCAAGATAGTAGGCTGTCGATCTCATTTGGTGCAAGCATAGTAAGCAATTTTATTTTACAACTTTACATAAATAATGTTATAATTTTTTACTTGATAGTTGATTATTATACTTTTCACTGATGATTTTATTTTTGCACTGCGTTTTACTACCTGTTTGAGTTAAACGTTTATGTGCTAATTATAACAGTGGGCTTTGGGATGAGATATGTTGAATGTAGAGAAATTGAGTCCTAATTTGCCTGGAGAGAGAGTGGAAAACAATTGAGGAAAACCACCTTCAGTTCACTCAACCAAGATTCGAACCCCAACTTCCCAATCATCGGCTTAGGTAATTTTGTTCAAAATGTATATCTGGAGAGTTTTTTAAATGATGAAAAAGACTGTGCAATTGATCTTCAGAAAAAAAAATTGAATTATAGGCAGTTTATTAATGGTTAATTTTAAAAGAATTTGAAGTTTATCAAAAATAGCTTTAACAATTTTGGTTAAAATATACATCTTGGGTGTAATTAATACGACAATAAAGCGTATAACCCGAACGGGTAGTAAGACGCGGTGCTAAATAATAAATTAATAATAATACGTCAATAAATACTGTATACTTCGTTTTGGGGGGAAAGTCTTTTTTGACAAATTTTTCAAAAATTCAAAATATTTTGAAATTATTTTTAATGATTTTGTTAATAGATAGATTAAGCTCTGTGAATTGTGTGCCCCTCCAAAAATCATTAGTATGACTCGTTTTTAATGTTTGACTTGATTTTTATTTTTTTATTATTATATTATAATTTAGCTTACATTTAGCTATTATTGACAATGTTTTTAATATGGAAATTTTACTGTGATGTTATAATGTTTAATTTTGTTTTATATAGTTAAATATAGTGAATTAGATAATAATTTTTGAATTTTGTCCTTCTTACCTCCCGCCATAGCATTAATATTTGTTTATGTTCACAGTTGGTGCAATTCGGGTCCGGTCTGGGGGGCACTTTTAAGCTCTTGGCGCAATTCGGGTCCAAGCTAGGTGGTTTGGCGTAATTCGGGCAAGCCCGAGAAAAGATCAGTGTTTTAAACGGTTTTTAAAACAAACCTTTATTTTTGCCGAAATAAATAAGATATTGCGTCAGTAGAAATATAGAGTTTAATTTTCTACACAATGTAACATCAAAAGTTTTCGAATATCTGTCATGGGCATATTTGCATTAGATGATAAACTTTTTAAATGAAGAGAAAAAGTTTTCATAAAATTTTAGGACAACCTTGAAGGATATTCAAGAACTGTTGATATCAACATGTGAAGAAAATTAAACTCTTAATTTGTACTGGAGCAATATTTTATTTATTTAAAGAAATAATATATTTTTGCAGTATAAACTGTATAACGATATCGGACGGTTGATGATGTAATTGTCCCGCGATTGGTAGCCAATTATAACGTTTTTGAATGTTTGATGATATAACTGGTATTTATAGCTCCGTTATTGAGCGCCAATTATTATATTATGGTCGCGCATTGGGCGCCTATTATAATGCTATTGTAATGTTTGATGTATAATTGGTTTTTATAGCTCCATGATCGAGCGCCAATTATTATGTTACGGTATTATTCACATATAATTGCCCCGCGATTGGGCGACAACTATGATAATATGGAATAATATTAGATATAATTGGTATTTATAGCTCCGTGTTCGAGCGCCAATTATTGTGATATGGAATTGTTGATGATATAAATACAACTGTTTATGTTGTACACGCTTTATTTAAATAATTATCTCTTCCCTTACACTATGTTTGAAATTAAACTATATATTGACTGTTATTACTTTTCACCTTATCGTTGACACACATTTGCGTCTATTCTCGCTATTTCAGTGACACTCTCTCTACGTCTACTCTCGCTTATTCAGCGGCACATTCTGTCTACGTCTAGTCTTTTTCTGTGTGTCTCTTCATACGCAGATATAGCTTATATGCGGACGTGTCCCTTGCTCCTTGGACCTCTCGTGACAGAATCAAGAGTAACCAATCAGGTACGTCTCTGCGACAGGTGCATTGAAGGCTAGCTTCCTATTGGATATAGGGAGCTAGTTTCTCTTGCTTGTTTGTTAAATAATGCGGAGTTATATTTTGATAATAATAAACAAGTTTTTATGGTGAAATCCTTTTAGACTATTCTGCGAAAACGCGTGATTCTCCATGGATGAAGTTTTAAAAGGATAATTTACATACGATACTTTAAAGAAAAATAACTTCATCCATGACTTTTTAAATATATGAGAGCAGTCCAAAAATCAATTACGTTACAACTGTAAAAAACCCTGCCATTTTCTCACGTTTACTACATTCTCATCCTAAAACCAGAGAGCCAATTAATTAATTTGGTGTTGCGTTCCTTAACAAAGTAAGGGTTTTGAGTTTGTTTTTTGATACCCTTAACAATATTATCATTGATGACATTACTATATAGATAAGCAATCTGAGAATTGGGTGTTGAGTGTTCTAAAGTTAAGATAATTAGTGAGTCGATCTTACACTAATCAGGGAAAGCTAGCCACATAATTATACTAAGGGGATAGAGATGAGGAAGGTAGAATACAAAAGGAAATCTACACTGCATTTGTGTGAAGTGAAAGGGAGAAAACAATTTTGGAAAATAAAACACACCCGGGATTTAACCTCAATACTCCCATCAGCAAATTAAACAAGAAAATAGCTACACCTTTGTCCGCATGCTTACTGGTTTAGGTATAGGGGTATACGATATTAAAGGATAGCAAGAGGAAATTCACCAAAAAAAATCTGGCGGGAGAGTATATAAAATGACTCGCTTCAGTGACAGAAGGGTCTAAGGCACCACTATAGTGTTAGAGTGGCCTGCTAATGACGAGGATATCGGGGTTAAAATACTGATTGGGTGCACTGAGGGTGATTTTTATTAGTAGTTGGTAGCCTGGCGGTCTAGGGATAAGGTATCAGACTTCTGTGCTGAAGGTCCAGGGTTCAATCCTCGGTCCCGGCACAGATTTATTTGATTGCCAAACCTTTCCTTCACCTCTGAAAATACGTGTATTAATAACAACTTGTGGATGTGTGGAATGCCAGGCCTCCAAGGTGGTTCGGATCCCACGTTAAGCTGTAAGTCCTCCATTTCATCTCACAATCACCTTTCCATTACACATTAGCGTAAGTGCGTACAACCCGTACGGGTAGTAATAATAATAATAATAATAATAATTCTAAATGGTTTCTCACTTGCTTTTCACGCAAATGTTGGTACACTTCCTCTAAAATGCTTCCTTCCCTATCCCTACCACATGGAGTAATTATATATGTATGAAGCCCAAATAAATAGTAAGATGCGGTGATAAAAAAATTCTACGTCTGGTCTGGTCAGAGTTAGAACTCAAGACACGGTCTTCTGAGCCACGGTCAGCCAGGAACACCAGTCAAACACGCTGGCACCGTCGGTAATAAATCATCCCGAGCTTATCTAGTTGAACAGAGCAAGAACAAAACTCGATGAAGTACAAAATAAAAACACGCTGTATTAGGGTAAAAATAATTGACAGCGTTCAGAAACGTGTTTATTTTTATAAATGAACGGTTGGACAACACTGGATGGTAGTACGAAACAACAGCCAAAAAGAGAAAAGTGTAAAATGGTGCAGTTTAAATACCACTAATAGGATACTTCTCGCCGGTCATTCCGACATTCACAGGAGCGTCAGACGGGCCGGTTGGTTGGCGTGCGTGCTACAACGGTCTAATGGGGGGAGGTATTATTTCTAGGGATAAAAGCAACTTTCCGTAATTTACACTGGGATCACTTGGGAAAAGGAGGTAATCTTGTCTTCTTTGGTTTGCATGGGAACGTGGAGATCGGAATTTGAATCTTTATCTGGGGTCTTTTACTAAGTGGTTTTTCCCTCTATCTCTGCGCAAATCTGGGCACATTTGATATCTATCGTCCCTCTCCCTACTTCATTTGGGTAAATATGAAGGTAGGCTGGATGAGTAGTGAGGCGTGAAGGACAAACGTAATATTTTATAAGGGGTGTATACCATGTATTTTCTGAACCAAGCGATTGAATCACCATACAAATTACAAATTAACTTAACCCTAGAACAGACAATTAATTAACGAGGAAAAGGAATCCTCAAATTTATCCAATGATACATAGTTTGCTAAGGACGGGAATTTAACCCTGGAGAGTCCTGCTACCGAATGAGCTAAAATTTTAGACAACTGAACATTAAATGTGTCGTAAAACAAGATATAAAGACCCGAAATAAACAAAAACCAAACACCGATTGGACTGGTTTAATGATATTACTAGGGGATATCGAAATCATTTTATTTATTTATTAATTAGCACCGCGTCTTACTATCCGTTCAGGTTGTACGCTTAAGTACTAATTATACTAATGGGTTAGGATTTGTTAAGGTTGAATATAGAGGAAGTGAACCCAAATTTGCGTGGAGGGAGAGTGTAAAACCATTTAGGAAAACCACCCCCAGTCCCCCCAACCAGGATTCAAACCTCAATATCCCCGTCCTCGGCAGTCTAGCTCAACACGAAACAAAAGCGTTAGCTAACTACCCCACCGAGGTCGATAGATATCAAAATCAAATGTCCAAGACTTTATTTTCGGTCATCATACGAGGCACATTTGCTTTTTTCCAGGTATAGTTTGTTCATAATACCAGGGCCTTCCCTCCTACCCTATTTATTATGGAGATATATTACAATGCTTACCAAACTGTAGTACGCCTACCCCCGGGTGCACGAAAAGGATTTAAGAGGGTACAATGATGAATCATAAAATATGTTTTAACAACACCCGTCTCGGTGGCGTAGTTAGCTAACGTGCTAGAACCATGTTGAGCTAGACTGCCGAGGATGGGGATATCAAGGTTCGAATCTCGCTCAGGTGAACTGTGGGTGGTTTTTCCTAAATGATTTTCCATTCTCCCTACACAAAAATGCGGGTTCAATTCCTCTAAATTCAACCGTCCCAATTCCTAGCCCATTAATTTAATTAGTACCAATATTCGAACCTCGATATACCCGTCCTCGACAGTCTAGCTCAACATGATACCAGCGCATTAGCTAACTACGTACCGAGGCGGGTAGTTTTAAAGCAGTTAATATGTGTTTAGTAGCCTAGTTTATTGCACTTACTGGTTCTGAATATGAAGTCAAATTGTAAATATACACTGAAATGAGGTGATATTATTGAAAAAATAAAGTAACAATATGGACAAATTATATGTGTGTGTTTATTGATAATAATTTATAAGTTAAGAATTGAAAATAGTTTATATATTTATTTTAATTATAATTAAATGTGGAAGAATACAACTAAAATATGTTTGAAAGAGTAAAATTGATGACCATGTTGAAATCATTTTAAGATAAAATATTATGAAACATTGCTAGCCAAATAGTTTATAAATCAAATTTAGTAGAGATAAAAAGTTATATAAATTAAAGCAAGTATTTAAAAAAAATAATAGGAAGCTTATAAACCATTATTTATAGGCCTATCATTCACAAGTTAAAATTGCGGGAGAAAATTCTAGAAAACACAAAAACAAACAATCTAATTTTACTAAAGTTGATACCCAATTAAATTACTACAGGAATGTTGTAACTTAACATATTTTTGTTTTATTTTGTCAATATATATGGCACAACATTTGAGGCTTTCGGAATGATGGTTTGGTTAAAGTTTGGAGCCAAAAATAACAAATAAATATATTGTAATAGGATACATACTTCATAATCAGTGTTAGACGTAATATTTCATGGGTTTCAAATGTCCCAGGTTTGTTTCGTTAATTTTTAAATATAAATTTTTAATATTTTTGAATGACGCATACTTCGTACCGAAGGTTAATTTAAATAATGGTATCAAATAACAATGTGATAGAATTTTTAAAATATTTTAGTTTTAAAGTTGTTTTTAAAAGCACAACATTATTGCATATACATATATAGTTTTGATTTATTTGTTCTATTTAACATGCATTTTCTGGACCGACGAATTATATCAGTACACGACTTACAAATGAGCTTAAATCTAGAACAGACATAACATCCAGCTACCGTTCGTTAGTTTATCAATGTGAAAGGGGAAACCCACATTTCACCAATGCTACATTTTTTGGCTATGCCCTAAAACGAACCAGGTACTCTTAGCTCAGTAGAAAGACATGATACTGACTGAGCTAAGGTGTCCGACTATATTTATATCAAAGTTAGCAACAAGTTAAGGTATATTTTTCATGTTTATAGATTATAAAAACATTTTCGAATTTATTAGGTAATAATTTCAATTATTTCATCCAAACATTTATTTATTTTTGTTGTCATTATTTTATATTTATTTTATCACAAGCTAGATGTTTTATTTGAATCTCTGATTTGATAATTTATATTTCATGTAGGAAACAAAATCCAAAACTTAAAATGATTTTAAAACGAAACAAAAACAGGAGATAGTAAATTGATATTTCAATGAAACCAGATAAAATATTCCATGCAGGTAAAGTGTTTCATCGAGCTCAATTTCCCACACGGCCTTTTCATCGGATAAATGATTTGTGTGGTGAGAGTAATTCATATGTTTGAGTGATGCAGGCATATTCTAAAAATGCTTATTTATTTGGTTGCATAACCAAGTTTTATTTTTTCAAAACCACAAAAAGTAATATTAAAACGTTCGGATTTAAATATTTTTTTAATTATTGAATTAATAGTGTACATATTACGGTCCATATCAATGAGTATTTATGCTTTGCCTGCTAATCTAATATATATATATATATAATTTAAACTATAATAATAATAATAATAATAATAACTAATAAATCATTTATAAAACATACATTTTGATAGTAAAATGACTGAGCAATCTAGTTACTCAGATTAGTTATTGTCTTAAACATTCATTTATAACCTACATAAAAAATCTTCTTCTCTCCCGCCCACCATAATTAGGTCCTAGCCAGTTTTTAACTTTTACTGGTTGTGTATAAAGTATTATCGGTTATTCTTTAAAGATGGTTGTGAAATATGACGAGAAGAAATTTATGGTGCTCATAAACAAAGTACTTAAGAAAATATTTGGTCCAAAAAAGGGATGAACGTAATGGAGAGTGAAAGAGACTACATATCTTGTACACTATTCATCACCTAACAAGGTAATGCAATTTGACAGAATACGGTGGGAAGGATTTGCAGAGATAATGTAAGAAAATAAAAGAACGTTCAAGGTATTGACTGGTTAACCCAATGGGAAGAGACCAGTGGGAAGAATTATATTCAGATGGGAGAATAACATTAGAATGGGCCGGAAAGAAAGAGGATGTAATAAGGGTGGACTGGATAGAACTAGATACAGATAGAAGAAAGGTTGTAATGTGGTGGACAAGATATAACTAGATACAGATAGGAGAAGGGTGTAATGAGGTGAAGTACATATAGATACATATAGATAGGAGAAGGGCGCAGTTAGTTGGACTGAATAGAGCTAGATACATATAGAATAAGGGTGTAATGAGGTAAACTGGATATTACAAGCTCAAAATAGGAGAATGGTGTTATGAGGTTGACAGGAAATAACTATATAGAAAAATGAATATGGTATAATGAGTTAGACTGGATAGAACTAGCCTAAGAGAGGGATGGGGTGCAATGAGTTGGACTGGATAGAACTAGCCTAATATAGGGATGGGGTTTAATGAGTTGGACTGGATAGAACTAGTTCAAGATAAGGATGGTCCCCGTACTTTTGTGAAAGTGGCAATTAATTTTCATGTTCCTAATACCATAGAACAGTGGTACTCAACCTGGGGTACCCAAAGACATATTAGAGGTTAAGTAAAGCTTAAATATGTGTATTATTTAATTATAAACCCTAAATAATCAGAGCCAGATTTAAGGAGAGTCACATACGTAAGAACATACTATCTGGGAGTGCCAGTTTTTTTTGATCTCCCTCTCCTTTCTAAGATTCTTATCTGGGCAGGGTGTTTCATTTTGGAGGTAAAAGTTGAAGACAAAGCGTATATTGGAACTGGCGAACAACAAAAAAAAAGCTTGAATATAACTGCCATAGAGTAAGTAGGTAAGTACAAAACCTCAGGTTAGGATATGATCACAAGAAGGGACTTGTACAGTTGCTTAACCACAACTGAGAGCCATTATTTCTATCCAGGAGATGTATACTTTTATTATTTACAAATTAAGAAGAAAGTTGAGGCACGAATAGTTCGGAGTTCACTATACATAGTTTTAAGCTTATACACGTCTTACTACCCTTCCGGGCTATCCACATATTATCACTGAGGGTGACAGGAATAAGCAAGGCCGAGTTAATAGGAAAAGTACCCACATTTGAGTGTAGGAAGTGTAACATTAGCAATACTAGCTAATGCTACATTGATACTACCAGCCCCAAATAAACCAATACATATAGGCATCTTGCAATAATAACACTAGCAAGACTAGCTAGTTTACATTAATACTACCCACTCCGAATAATTCCAATACTCATAAACATCCTGCAATATCAAAGATTACCAAACTTACTATGCCTAAAATATGTGCTTTACTCACTCATTGTATCTTCTGGCTTAGCACTAGTTCCATGACCAACCCGTTCACACCGAAGTTTATGTTGAAGAGAAGACTGACAAGTGATGAACGATAGTTCAACAAGATATTTCAATAGAGGGATCCAGAAATGCGCTGATTGGCCCAGCCAGCCGACAGAAGGGCCACTCACAGTCTTAAACGGTCAACTCACCAGGTGTCCGGCCTACGGGATTTGTTGTCATGCCAAGTTTTAACTGCTGACTCTCCAGATGTCCGGTCTACGTGACTGAATGGACGTACCAAGATTAAACGGCCAATTCACCAGGTGTCCAGCCTACGTGACTTGAGCACATACCAAGTTTTAACTGCAATTAACCAGGTATCCAACCTACGTGACTTGAGCACGTACCAAGTTTTGGCAGCTGCTAGCAAGAGAGTCTTGCTGTTAGCATGTGTTCGCAACGTGGAGTTGTATTTTTAATATGAAGATCTCCCACCTCTCTATCGATCAACTAGACCTATATATAGCTAGCACTTCACTAGCATGGTTGACTATTATATCCAACACTTCCACAAGAAGTCCTGGTCTGGACTTGGACATAATCTCTCCAGGCTGGCAATATATAAACTCTCTATATTTTATTACATATTTAAAATTTAAACGATCTTTAAAGGTTTTGGGTGTTTGCACACTCAGATAATTATGTGATTATAATCGTTCAGTATAGGCATAAGTAATTTCTCACTAGAAGATTTAATTTTTGAAAGTAAATTTGTTTAATGGAACACTTAATGTTTCCTATTGCCGCTTAGGCGCTAGTCTCTTTGTAATTTCTAGAAATGTAAATAGGTAGCCACTTTTAGATTCTTTTTATAGCTTGGAATATTTAGTTTAAATATAAATTTTTATTGCATTAGTGATTACCAATAATTGTTTGAACTTTAAAATTTGATAATGTTTCTTTTATAGGTAATATTTTGTAGACGTATTTTATTTGAAGAAATTATAAACGTAATTTATTTTTGCTGGTTTATAAGCTATAACTTTAACATTTTACCGATTCGTTTAGTGAGGAATTACCTGTATTCTATTGTAATATTACTTTGTTTCCTATTATAATGTTATATACTAACAAGTCGGAATCTTCTCGATTACTTCAAAGGTGGTGAAAGTAACAGTCCCACAGAAGTTTGAGTTATGTCGGGAAGTCAAACCTTTGTGCAGTTTATTTGTATCAGAATTGATATTTAAATTTAATCTTAAAATTTAAATTTGCTAAGTCTGAATTCACAATGGTGATTCACGCGCGTTGTTAACCATTTAAAAGAGGCTCTTTAAGCTATTTATTATTATATTAACGATTTTTTTTATTGTTATTGGTTATCTTCTAGACTAATTCATATAAATGAATAATTTACATTGAGATTGTGAAATATATTCTCAAATGTAGTGCGCAAGTGCAGTCTTTGCCATATTAAAATGTTTTTCAACACTCTTCAGTTTGCCTCGTGAGGCCATGTATTTTTTGTTTACCTCTGTTGTTTTATCTTGAATAAATAATTCAGTTTTTTCTTAATCTTGCTATTGTTCCTATTTTTTTGTTATATTAAATTCCTTATAGATTCCGTCCACCCTCTTTTAGGCTATTGTGGCCTCTAGCTTTTAGAAGTGGAGGTGGAGAACGGTACAGAAGCGTGAAAAACATTTATGAAAAAAAAAAATTTAAATTTGCTAAGTCTGAATTCACAATGGTGATTCACGCGCGTTGTTAACCATTTAAAAGAGGCTCTTTAAGCTCTTTATTATTCTAGTAAGGATTCAAATGTTTAATGGTTTAGACTATTTATTTGGTCGAAATTCACAATGGTGATTCAGGCACGTTGTTAACCATTTAAAAGAGGCTCTTTAAGCTATTTATTATTATATTAACGATTTTTTTATTGTTATGGGTTATCTTCTAGACTAATTCGTATAAATGAATAATTTACATCGAGATTGTGAAATATATTCTCAAATGTACTGCGCAAGTGCAGTCTTTGCCATATTAATATGTTTTTCAACACTATTCAGTTTGCCTCGTGAGGCCATGTATTTTTTGTTTACCTCTGTTGTTTTACCTTGAATAAATAATTCAATTTTTTCTTAATCTTGCTATTGTTACTATTTTTTTGTTATATTAAATTCCTTATAGATTCCGTCCACCCTATTTTAGGCTATTGTGGCCTCTAGCTTTTAGAAGTGGAGGTGGAGAACGGTACAGAAGCGTGAAAAACATTTATGAAAAAACACCTTAGTAGATCTGATGAGGGTTCGATCTCCAATACCCCCGTCACCTGCAAGCCAGTGTGAGATTGACACCTTTATCCACGTGCTCACAGATGCGGGTTAGCTTACTATAAACATGGTCCAAGAAAGAACATAAATCTAGGCTCTGTTCCATTGATTGGCAAGATTTACGTTTTTTTAAAAGTAGAAATACGATATTTTTTGCTACTGCGTCTCACTTACTACCTGTTGTATTTACAAGCGAATAAACTAATTAAGCTAATGTGTAAGGGATGAGGAAGGTTACACTTAGAAGAATTATGTCAACATTTGCGTGGACGGAGAGTAGATAACATTTGAGGAAAAAAACACACTCAGTACAGGCAACAAGGATTTGAACCCCGATCTCCCCATCATCGGCAGTCTAATGCGACAGTGATGCCTCATATAATTCATCCGGCCACCTTAGCGGGTAGTAAATACCATACTCAATTTTAAATATCCCTTTAACTTTATGGAACTTTTTTTTATTTCCTTCCTTATGAAATTTCTTCATTTGTTTTTATGGTTTTGAATGGATTTATATAAATCTTGCCACACTTCATTTGTTGTACAGTGGCTATGTAATATGATAGAACACATTTATTTTTATGTATTTTATTTATCTTTACTTTTTCTCTATCTCAATGTAACGACTTCAGTTATGTTTTATTTATTTATATAAACACTAAGAAGCACATTGCACCAGATTCTCTGTTCTGTATCTAGTAAAATATCAATCTATAGCATATTCTAGGGTCTTTTTTACTTTTACAAGTTTGTATTAATATAACTTGTATTAGTTAATTAATAAATGCTCTCTTTCTTAGGTTGACATTAACATTATAAATATGATGAATCAATATAATATGCTATGCTAATATATCACAAACCTACAGTTTTATGTAAATAAATGTAATCCAATAAAACCATTTAAAAAAGTAGTTCTGTCTCCAAGAAGTGAACATTCCCCCTGATCGATTCATACGCCCCTTGTGTCGTTGTAGCACGGCCCCCATCGCTCGCTGCTAGAAGATAAATGGAGATATACAGAGGTGCGGTCCATTAGAATGGGATTAGCTTATCACATTGCCGACATTATCCCTGAGGCGTACTACATCTGCAGTGTTGGACCATTCATTTGCAGGGTCTCCGCTAACAGTCTCACTTAGCAACACGTGGTGGGCCGTCTCCTCTAGAGGCTCCTGTTCGAGTTCTGGCTGTATGACCGCAACACGCGGTGTTTCATTTCCTCTAGGCCCTTTGGTTTGAGTTTTGGCTGTACGGCCGAAACACGTGGGGGTTCATCTACTTTAGGCGCTTCGATCCGAGTCCCGGCTGAATGATTGCAATACGTACAGTATACATAAATTTTTCTAACGTTTGATAAGAACACATTCTCTCATAATTATACAGTAATTTATTCATACGACATATATTAGAGGAGATAGAATATATAGAATGTAGTATTTTTTTTATCCTGTATTTACTTACTATATACCTTTATCATCATTATTACTTCGGTTAAAGATTTTACTCGGAGTCTTTCTAGTTAAATGGAAGTTCTTACAAAATTAAGAGCACATATCTTTTAAAATTAAGAATTCATTTAGTTAGAGTGACGCCTTACAAAATTAAGATCACCTTGGGCTCATATAGTTAACACGGTAACTATTTCAAAATTATGAACTCATCTAGTTACAACGGGAATTCTTCCAAAATAAAAAATCATTAATCTAGTTAAAGCTGTAATTCTTCCAAAGTTAGGAATTTATATACTGGAAGCTTAGAATATAGTTATTATTTGTACATAATTTTATTTTATTACAAAATAATAAATAATTTTTGATATGATTTATATAAATAAATTACCCCAACCTAGACTAAATTAAGGACGTTGCCTAACTGTAACGTCACGGCAATTCAGGATGGATTTCCCATGATAGTGAATTTACATTTTATTCAGTGAGTTTTAAAGATATAATACTGAGACAAAAACCACAAATACATAAATATTTCGAAAAATAGTCCTACAGCGTTTGAAAATTATTATTTTTATCTTGAAATAATATTTTGTAAACTTAGTTTTTAAAAATCCTCTAAAACTTTGGATATTTGCTCATCAAATTAGATAGGAGTCTTACTGTCAAAATATAGGTTAAAAAATTCCGTGAAAGCAAATGTCTATCTAGAATAGGAAACACGATAAAGGTAATTTTAAAACGCAAGTAAATGTTTTTAAGGCGCAAATAGCAGAGTTGTTGTGGAAACTCATCAGAGGAAGAGGTAAAGTGCTATCAGTAGATAAACAATAAGCCTTGCATGGTGAACTACTAGTTTTCTTCCCTCTGTTTTTATTTAGTACATTAGCGTTCAAGTATGATTTGCTTAGACTGATTAGGTGCGTCAAGTTAAGATGCAGCCCGCTTCGCAAAATAGTTTCGAAATCTGCAAGGAGGCGACGTCGTTAATCTACAACCACTAAGTTAATACTGACCTAGACTAAATTAATCTCCAACTTCAGATGTATGTTGTAATATACCTGCATTTAAAAGTGGTAGATTAATTTTCTAAACACACCTTAAAATGGTTTATGATGTAAAAAGCAGAGCAGAACTGTATAGAGAGTAGTATTTGTACAAACTGCAGGCGTTAACTTGGCCCTGTGATTATGTGATAAATAACTTATACAAAATATATAGAGAAATTGTAATGCCAGAAGAATAGAACTATGACAAAAAAAAATTGTAATATTGACTAGATTTCTAACCCACTTTGGTGGCTGAATGATCTAAGGCATCACTCTTTTCTGTTCGACTGACCTGCTGATGACGTGGGGATCAGTGTTCTAATCTCGATATCCTCTACTGAGGGTGACTTTTACTAAATGGTTTCCCACTCTCCTTCCACAATAATGTCGGTAGATTACCTCTAAAATATTTCCATCCTCATCCCTACCTCATTAGATTAAATCATATATACGTATAACCTGAACAAGTCATAAGATGCGAGGATAGGGAAAAAGTTATGGTGGCATCGTGATTTTTAAAATTATTAGTCTAATTTGTCTTTAATACTGAAATTTTTTTGGATATCAATTGTATTGAAATGAAATAATTTACTTATTTATTTACAAATGGATGATGTAGTGTAGATGGCCATTGACGTACGAGCATTTGTGGATATAATTAATGGTTATGCGTTGATATATAAAATAAACGAAATGAAATAGAAAATAACAGATGCACATATATGTAATATTATTGACATTGATTGGTATTAAAATATATGTAAAACATTAACAATAAGGTTAGGTTATGTTATAACAAGCTACGTCAGAAATGTATATTTCTATTTACCAAAACACATCGTGGTGTTTTTCAAGATGGCGGAACGCTAACAGGTATGTTTCTTACTGTTCACAACTTGACAAGAACTTCTAATCACGTATGCTCGCATCATCTATGTGTGCTAGTGTGTGGCTGTGATACGTATCAAATGGAAACAAACTATTATAATAATAAGCTCTTAATCTAGTATCATAAGGTGTCAGCTCTTAGTGTTAAAGCGCCTTCCTTAAGGTAAAGATCCTCACATTGAGATTTTCTTTTCTTTTAAGAATGAAGCTCTAAAAATTTAACCACTAATAATATAATCCTCAAATAACTTAAATTATTTTTTGTGGCCATATCAACAAACGATTCGTTGTAGTGCTTCAGAAGGCAGTGCCTTCACGCAGCACAAGTACAGCTCAGTTTTAATTGAGAAGGCAAGCAGAGCCTACTTAAGAAAATAAAAACTTTTTTGTCTAAAATTGATATCATATAGGCTTATTATTAGTGTTATTTTATAGGTATTGAAAATATAGACCAAAAGTGACAGCTACAGATCACACGACTTGAAGTATGAATACCTGAAGCTCAATTTAGTATTTTTTTATTGCTGACAGTTAAGGTCCTTTCTATAGAAATTTTCTGGGCAGCCAAAATTTCTAAAATTGAGCATTCAAAGTTTATATAAAACTGTAAAAAGAAAAAAACTCGTGGGCAATTAGAAATAAGTTTCAATAGTAAGTCTCAAAATTTGTATTAATAAATCTCTTGTAATATCTAGAATAATATTAGCAAAAGCAAATCTCAAATTGTAATACTGGCAATGAGCCGAACTTAGTAGAGTATAAATAAATAAATAAAATTGGAGTTACCACTCAAGAGAAACAACGCTAAGCAAAGATCGCAAAAAAGTAAAATTCTTGTATGAGTTGACTGGTAATTTTCCTCTCTATATTTCTCTTTCTTTAGCACCGTGTCTTACTACCTGTTCAGGTTTTTATAAGCCTATAACTCTCTAGTTTGGATCCACACAGCACAGTACTATACAATTTGAACGCATCCTTACCCAACAAAAGACAAACTGTCTCTCAGCTTGCCAGATAGAGAAATACTGTTAAGGTGGGGTGGAAGGTGCATGTTAAGGTAAAAAAATATTTTTCCAACTTAAATTTTTATTTTTTTATTTAATAACCATTATTTAGTAAATAACGTTTAGTTTAATCTTATACAACTATTAATTATCTCATTGAATATGAGCATTGCGGATTTTGAACAGGGCCTTCTTTCTTTATTTCTTTATTTCTACATTTAATAAGTTATTTTATTATTCAAATTGAAAAATGACACCTAGAGACCGAAAAAAAATCCAGGCCCTTACCACTCATTATTCAGGAATCATCCTATGCCCAGGGTCATTCTTCATGTATATTTAAGGCAGTTTCCTGGATATCTCAGTGGTTAAAGCATTGATGCACTAAGCCAAAGGTCCCGGGTTCGATTACCGTATCCAGTTGTCATTTTTCATTTTTCAATTTAAAGAATATGATATTATATGCGGCTATAACCGTACTTAACTATAACAGCTTTGTTATTGATCCATCATTAACAAGTTTTATGTAAAAAATTACATTATTATCGTGACAAATATTCAGGAATTTATTGAGCCTACTGTGTTTAGAAAATTAAACTAAACTTAATCTATTGAAGCAATTTCTTATTTATTTTATTTAAAACATGCTATAAAAGTTGTATGAATACGGACCTACTCAGCTCGCCGTCCCTTCCCCCCACCTTAACAAAGGTAGGCTTAACTAATGCGCCCACAGTGAAATTTTAATGGGGTTATGGGTTTAAGGGGTAGTGGTTTGATATTGGTTACTAATTGAGGGTACCTATCAGTTGGCCTAAAGTCATTTGGCCAGATAAATTTTAGATGAATTTAGGCCAACTGAATTTAGGCCAAATGACTTTTAGGCCAACTGACTTTTAGGCCAAATGTAGCGATTAAAACGATTGAACGTAGCGATTAAAACTAGAGAAACCCAATCACCCTCTCCATATATGGTAGAAAGAGAAAATAATTGATAAAGTACAACAAAAATACCTTATTTTTAATATACATATTAGCTACCATTTGTATTTGTTTAAGATTATAAAAGCATTTAAATTTGCTTTTTAATGTTTGGTATTTGTAATTGTTTCGTCGACCCAGTATGGTTGAGTAATCTAACATTGACGACATGAAGACCTCGCCAATAAATGCATTCTTTCTTGCTATTGCCGTATTGTTGTAACACAATAATATGTTATGATGACTAACAATAAGCGTCTTTCAATAGCACATTGAGGTAGAGTGGAAAACGTTTTAAAACACTCTTTGTGGGCCCCCACCCAGCCGGTTTTCGAAGCCCAACCTCCCCGTTACTAGCAAACTGGTATATACCCCAATTTTCTTACGATGTGTGTATCTCAACTTACACCACCCGGTCTTAGTGAGTATCGTACTACTCTGTTCAACAATGACTTAGTAAGGCTGTTGGAGAGGGAGAAGGGTGTGTGACGGGGAGGTCCATTAGCTTGGAGTGTCACTTTCAAATTTTGAAATTTTTTCGATGCCAAAGTTTTGTACGAGTTTTGTACCGTTTTGTGCCCCAAACAACAAGTTTTGTACCCCCACCCATTTTGAGCAGGCCTATTAAGCATGTCAAAATGTCCACTCCAAATTAAGAGGCTTTTACATCTTTAGAATTTTGAGCTTTATTCGATGCAAACATTTTGCAGGGTAAGTTCCCATTCGGCGTTCTTGACCTCAACTAAACCAGGCGTCAGCGCACGACCAGCAGGTCTGAGCCAGAAGGGCTGGAACGGCCTTCCTGTTGAGCCATAAAAACGGGAGAACAACTCAATTCAAAAGGGCAAATAAATAAATAAATACCTAAACACGAGCCATGCCAGACGGGCAGAAATGGCCCAAAAGTTGAGCACCTTGAAATGTGATCAACACAATACAAATATTTTAAGAGACATGAGCCATGCCAGACAGGCAGAAGTGGCCCATAAGTTGAATACCAAGAAATGTGGTCAACACAATACTATAATACCTAGCTAGGTGTCTGCCATTAGGCCGTGAACGATCTGAATGGTCCCTTTCCCTATTAACAGCCTCGCAGACAACACAATGGTCATGCGGGCTACGACGTGGAAATCCCTCCCATTTAAGCTGCCGGTCTTATGGACCAAGCAGGAAACATGTGAAGTACGAGGTGACTTCACGTTAAGTGAACTAAGTCATAGACTCGTAGACAACACAATGGTCATGTGGGCTACGACGTGGGAATCACTCCCATTTAAGCTGCCGGTCTTATGGACCGAGCAGAAAACTTGTGAAGTATGAGGCGACTTCACGTTAAGTGAACTAGGTCCACAAAATCTAATCTATACAATATTATGATCATTAGTAACGTAGATAAGCTAATCCTCTTCGTTATCAGGGCAGCATACTCCCCATTGACTTGATGAAATAATGGAACTTCCCATTACTTTCGGCGGTCCGGTCGGTCCCTCGGCGTGAACATCTTGATCCCAGTTGTGTGCAGTCGGGTTGCGGCGAGAGCTTTGGAGAGTGAAGACTATCCACCAAGTGATGAATAATTGTAGTCATGCCTTAGTCGTGCAGCTAAGGAGTTATACAGTGGCCGAACGCAATGCATGATGGGAAGGAAGGAGGGGGGGAAAAATCCCACTACGTGGAGCCGTTCTGGTAAACGAGGCCCCCACTCATGAGTAAACCTCGCGCTGCCTTCAGTCGTTGTTGATTCTCCGGCCGGCCTGGAGCAGTCTTGTGAGAGAGCCGAAGGAGGACAAACAGTCAGATGGCGCCGCTATCAATGGCGCTGGAAATATTCCATCAAGAATCCGAGGCGTGGTATATAACACATACATATTTATACCTTAATAGACGTGTATGAATATCAGGGAATAATAAATGTGTTCATGGGCAATGATTTAGAGCAGCAATTTTGTACAGTACGTGGCCAACTTTGTTTGCCCGTCACACTATAACTTCCAACAAAATTGTATCACACGTTTATTATAATATTCTTTACAGAAGCTCTGGCAATATGAACGTAAGGATTGAGAATTCCCAAGACAGCGAGGACAAGGAGCAGGAAGAGCAAACTGTGAATAAAATAACTAAAACTATTCCGGCAAAGAAGGCACAGGTATCTTCGCGCAAGAGGAAATTGGATGACACGTTCGAAAAAGAGTTGATTCAAGTCCTTTCGAACCATGGATCAAGTCATCAATGCAACACTCGTCCGAACACCGATCATGATTAGATGTTCCTGTTATCATTGCTTCCTCATATGATACAGATGAATGCTACGGATAAATTAGACTTTCAGATAAAAACGATGAAATTGATTCAAACATATAACAAGTCAATAGAAAATGAATCAGTATTGTCATTTAGTGCCATGATTCCCCAACCATCAACATCACACTCATCTTCAGCTAGTAGTTTTAGCACTCGTATTGCTTCATCTTATGATTATACTGTGGTTTCCCCAGGAAGTGATGCTGCAGGCGACGATGTAGAGTCATTGCTTTCATTCAAGGACTACTAAATCTAAATTTTAAGTTATAAGCCTCCCATTTATTATGGGGCTCCTTTAGAGGAAAAGAGACACAAATAAAAAACAAAGAATTTTAAAGGATAGTTAAAAATTGTCATATTATTTCAAACCACTAATGAAGTAAGTTATTATTTTTTTCAACTGCGTTTTATATAATATACTCTATTTAATAATGTTATTTCATATCTTATTTTAATACTAAAGAGTATTAAGACTCTTAGAAAACAATTTTAAGTCTCAAGAAAAACGATAAAAGCATCATCTGATGCCGAATCTTGGTACTTATCTATGTGAATTTTTTCTAGCAAAAACCCAAGACATTGTTTAATCAGTTTAATGTTTTAATAGTATTACCTGAAATTAGGATTAATTTTCGAAATGTGTCACTTTTATTCCAAGTGAGCACTGTGACTTCATTACGAGATGTATTTTTAGTCAAGAAAATATTTTTTAGGTTAATTATTTGGTATTTTTTAAAGTAGCAATAAACTTACCTCAATGTGACTGCTAGTTTTTCTTCTACACCCACACTATCCCGCATTACGGTATTGTACTTTTGCAAACTTTTTTTGAATCTTGGAGAGAAGATCATCAAAAGAGTTTACAGACATCCGGTAATATTAAAAAAACTTGTTTGGATATTCTCGTAGCTTACTGTGTAATAACACATGCTTCCCTGCAGTTAGTCAATTACTGATTATAGGATGAGTACACCACCCTCGGTGGCGATAACGTTGCCTACGTCGACGGAATACAATCAATGCTGTTGCAGCTAAACATTCATCACACAGCTTGGATTGGCAATTCATTTTACCCGGTAGGCCTGTAATTAATAGGAACGATGTTTGCCAGACTGAGATGGAGAAAATACTGAAGAGGTGTGACCAGTGGTTTTTTTCGCTCTGTGTAGCCCCCCTCTCTCTCTTATTTTTTATAAATTTTGCAACTGCGACCACGCTGCTTTTATCGCTCCGTCTAGCATCCCCTGTTCAAACTTTTGTATCCGCGACTTTTGTAGTTTACGTCTGGGCGGGAAAGATCGTTCGTGGGGCCTTACTGTGGTTCAATAGGCTGGATTTTGTTGCAAACGCTGAGACTGTTAAATATTTGAAAATACATTTTATGTAAAGCAACAATTTACCATGCCAAAATCTTCTTTTGTGTGAACCACAGTCGTTGTCGTTCAGTCTAAAGCGTTAAACTTTAATTATACTTTGTCGCTGTTAGTAGTCAGGTTGGGGTTCAGATCGTAGCCGAATTTACTGTCGAGTCCATGACAGTCGGTAGCGCCTGTGCCAATTGAGCTAGGGGTCCCAGGTTGCAAATTTCCATCCTCAATGCTCGATTTTATAGAGGTGATTAACTCTGCGAAAGCCCAAGCAAAAATGTGTAATCGCCCTGAATTGTTATTTAGCTTTTTTTTATAACTCGCCGCTCATTTTTTTTTTTTTTTTTTTTTTT
>CABFWB010000050.1:150570-171582 GCA_902151455.1 Timema bartmani
TTTTTTTACAAATTAGACAAACATTCCATTTGACCTCAATGGCTATTAAGTCACCTGCACATCACTTGGCTAGTAGGTCCCAATTTTGGAGGTTGTGTGCACACTCCCTCACACGATCGTTAGCTTCGAAAGTGCACACATCATGCAATAGACGGGAAGGAGAAGCAGGACCATCACAGAAGAAACACAAATGCTCCTTTGAAGCTACAGATGCACTAGCACCTGTAATCATGATTTTTTTTTACCACCACCTCCATCGCCACCACCAGAATCTTCTGCAGCCCTTCGCTTCTGAGCTCAATACAGTTCCGTTTTGTTAATCTTTAAACTGCAGGTCTTGTGACACTTCGCATTATGGATACAAAGAGTGAACTCCCCACCACTGCCATCATCGAGAATATTAAGAGTGATAAGATACGTAAGATAAGATATCTACGATATGCGGTAAGTATACAGTGTAAAGAATACTAAATTACAAAATAACTAACCAGAATTCTAACAATTTTCACGCAAATTTCGCGCAATTTGCGCTTGGCTTTGCTAGTTAAATTTAAATTAAAACCGGTTTTATTAATATAGAAGCGTTCAAGGTAGTCTGGAATTGGATGTATAGTAACTGTATGCCATTGAATGAGCAAGAAGATTTGGGGGTGTGGGGAGGAAGTATCCGCCCCGCAAGAGGAGAGGAAAAGTGTAATCTGGACCGTTTATAATTTAAGTTGGGCTAGTACATATTTACGGAGCTCCTCTTATCCCCTCTCAACCCCTTCCCCTATTTCCCAGCATATTATTTTTAAATTACAAACTTTCCAACTTTTATGGTATGTGGTGAATTTAAAATTTCTCCCGTGCCAAGTAAGAGCTTTAATTATTTTAAAAGTATGTAAAGTTACTACCCCCCCCCCATACTCCCTCTTTTTTCAATTCCCACATTACCAATTTAAAATTTTAGGACTTATTTGGCTATCCTATGTGGTATTGTTTACGTGCCTACCAAGTTTCAATTTTGAGCATACCAAAATAGTGTTGTCTATTAGTTGTATATATTTTAATATTTTTAATTTTCCGGGATTCTATTTAGAAATTCCATCTATTCATTGTTCAGACATCATTTGGCTATCCATGAAGGTCTATTTAACTACATGCATAGTTCAAACTTTCAAGCCATCTCCCCCTCTCCTTTTGCAAAAATGCGTATAACCCGAACTGCTAGTAAGACTCACTGCTAATAATATATCCATCTGACAAATGTCAATCATCTCCCAGGAGAATTAGATTTTTTCAATTAGTTTTGGGAAATTAAGCCACCGTTAACCCTCCAGCTCCCTCACTCCCCCCCTTTTTCTCTAACTCTCACTTATAAATTTCAAATTTTAAGACTTATTTGGATTTATACTTCTACTATACCAAAAAGTTTTTATATAACAACCCCCCTCATTTCCTGGAGTTCTAATTTTCAGACTCTTATAGTTATTTGGAGTACCACACTGAGATGTAATTGATTTTTTCTATTAGTTTTGTAAATGTTGAAGATCCCCCAAACCCCCAACCACTTTTCCCAACACACTCTGAGAAATTTTAAGTTTTAAGATTCATTTGGCTATCTGGAGTTTTCTCTGTACCTGTTGTAATGAAATAGATTTTTATTTCACAATAATTTTAATCAAAAGTTCCAACCCTTAATATATTTCAAATTAATGAATAGTTTCATAACATAAAAACTAAATGAATCCACATGTGTTGGGATATATCCTCACACACACTTGGATGATCAATAATTTTGTTTTTCTTACGACGACTCTATGACGCCAGCTTATATTTTCCAGTGTTTAAAACGTCCCCACACCCCTATTGCAATAACTTGTGAAATATGATCACTTCTACCTCGCTTCTAGAACGAATAGAATCAAGCTCATCCTTCCCATAGACTTTGTTACAAGAGTAAGACGCCATAAAATTGGAAAGTTGATTAAAATGTGTTAACGTTTAATTTACAAAATAAACATAATGCAATTTTTGTTTTCGAAACTTTAGTTTATTTATCACACTTCACACCTCTAAAATTAAAAAAACTGTCACCGTCCACACCCCTTAATTCTGAGTTCTGTCAGGAATAGCACTAATAGGGTGGGGGGCAGTGGTTTTGGGTTCGAACAAATAGAGTGCGGTTAGTTTTCGAGTTTTATTATAAAAGCGATACTCTTCATACTAGTTGAATGTATACACAACTATTCAAGACACGAGAAAGACACGAAGCACACGTTAACTGTCCATGTAGACCTGCCCTTGGCCTACCCTGGTCTGAACCCGCGGATCTACAAGAAAATACTTCCAAGTGCCACTTACAACTTGGGTTCACTTGCGTCTAATAAGTCCTACATCTTGGTTCCAATAACAACTATTTCTACTTATAGTATTTTCACGAAAATGTTCGTCGATTACTCAAACGAGACGATAATTTTAAATAATTTTCTATAATATACTGCTATATGTAAATGGTTTTTATAACTATTTCATTTAATTTTAATTCGTGTTTGGAGGTTACCTCATTGTTGACAAAATTCAAACGTTGTCTAATTGTTTTTAATTTTGGATACATATTTATTTAAAAAAATTATATACGTGTTTAATTTTTTATTGATCTGAATAATAATATTGATTCAATCAATCATTATAAATGCAATTCATAACTAAATACTATATAGCTATAAAAAATTGTTACACACACCGCTAATCAAGGCTTTAGAAAAGGGATCGTAATATAATAAAAAATGTCTTCAATTATTAGCTTATTTTTGGAGCACCTGCGCTACACTAATTAGAAAGCACGTGTAGTAATCTTTAGCCCACATCACTAGTTACAAACGAACGAGCCCCGCGTCCCAACAAATTAAAATGCACATGCGCGCGGATTTACTCATAAGTCCACACAAATATAATGACTATTTACAAGCTGCCTCATGTTATCGAGGGATGAGGGGAATGCCACAAAATATCGTGCTGTTCCCTATGGCATAGCTTAGTGGAATTGTAATTATTTAGCACCACGTATTACTACCCGCTTGGAGTATACGCTTAAGTACTAATTACGCTAATGGTTTAGGAATTTGGAAGGTTGAACTTAGAGTAAGTGAACCCGCATTTGCGTGGAGGGAGAGTGTAAAACCACATAGGAAATATAACATATACTGGACTCTTTCTGTGAGATAAAATAAAATAAATAAATTCAATTAATTGAAATATATCCCTGCCTGTGAAATGTATACCAGTACTAATTTGCCAACGCCTATTAAGAAGTATTATGCGGCATATAATTATTGTGATGAATTAAATAGCAATGTGAGCCTAGGCACGGGACAGTTCCTGGATAGCTCAGTGGTCAGAGAAATGACGTACTAAGCCAAAGGTCCCGGGTTCAATTCCCGTGCCCAGGCGCCATTTTTAATTTTAAAGAACCTATTAGGAGGTTACATAGTATAATTTTTTATAATTATCCATTTTAATTTAAATGGATAAACATAGCAAAAATAAATACGGGGACACAAGTAATAGAATAACAAAATTAATTTAAAAAAAAGTAATCGTTTACATTCTCTAGATATTATCCTTTTTCTAATAAAATGTCTTGCTTCTTCACTCCACTTAAGATCAGAGGTTTTTTATTTCCTAGTAACTAAAAGTCACTTGGACCGGTAGTAAACAAATCACAACTAAAATAATCAGTATATACTGAGAGGTGATAATAAATAGTATTGAATACATATTTACCATCAAACCATTAATCACACAATTTAAATCTTCATATTAGTAATTTTTTGTCAAAATTAAAAGAAAAAACAGTTTTACAATATAGATTTTTTCTTAGTATACTTGCGCACTTTCAGATTTAAGTGTATATATATTTGTTTAGAAGCTACCAACACAGGTAGTCACGTAACCTATATATATAAAAATGTATTAGATGTAAAATAATCGATAGTAATTGATTTTATAACGTGCTTTGAAAAATACTTATGAATCCCTATAAATTATTGAATCATCAAATAATTAATTAATTAGGGTGACCTGGCGGTCTAGGGGTAATTAGACAATGCGGCCGCTGATGCTGGTCACACAGTGTTGTGAATAACACTTTCTTACCACACTTTTTTTTAAATCTTGACCACAATTATTCATGATTATAAAATATTTTTGAAAAATTCTTAACTAAGAACTTACTCAATGATTAAATATTTTGCATAGCAAAAAAAAAAAAATGTCCTGTACAAATTACAGAAATGTTATATTATATAATATCCCATGACAGCCTCAGAAAGCTATTACATCATGTGCCCTTCTTAAGGATGTTTTAAATTCGCGCCTCCTACCTTTTTTCCGAAAGTTAATAAAGTTAAAATTTAGTAAAAGAATTAGATAACTTAAAGGAAAGAAGACAATTCTGGGAGCCGCAGGAGGAGGCAGAGGTCAGGGCACATTAGCGGTCTAAGTTCACTGACAAAAGGAATTGACCTGTTGTAAGATATAACACATAATAACAATAATAATAATTATTATTATTGTAAAAACACTTTATTAATACAATGTCAAAATAATTTGTTCCTACTTGCCTGAAATGGTTTATTCTTTTATAGCTTTGGGCATTTCTAGGCCAGGAAGAAGATACAATCTAAAATGGCGAAAACCTTGGGGCTTCCCCTGTCTGTACCAAATTTTGGTTTAAATGCGTCAATTAAATACAGATTAATAATTGGGGAATCAACAGTTCATCAGAACTAACAAATTCTTTATTTAAGTTATTTTATCTTCAACATAGCTAAAAGTCTAAGCAGCTAATAAATACTGTAAAAGTAAATTTGTATGTGTGTAAGCTACTTAATTTTTATAAGGTTTATTCATTGGAGGCGAGCACTTTAACTGCTCGACCATGGATGTGGAGACACTCCTTGTGACATTATTTCCTCAGTCCCGGCAAACGAACATTTCACTAAACGGTGAATTCAGTAAACTTTTTTTTTCTTATTTGCTTGTTTTGGAGAATTAGTACGAGAACCAGTGATCGTACTAAAAACCAAATAGTCTTTGGCGTCTCCTTTCAGGACACCTCCGCTCTCTGTAATCCCCATGGAAGGGTACACCCCACAGTTCGGGAATCACACGGGTGGACAGATTATCTTACCTCTCTCTCCAGGAAAGGTGTTGCCAAAGTTCAACGCTTGTTAAGCTGGTTGGTAAAAAGCTAGGACAGGAAAATACTGACAGCATCGAAAACTTAGTATCGCTATATTTGCCGAGTTTGAAGAAAGGCAACTACTAGGAAATTGCAACACTGTGGCCGAGTATAATAAAATGAAGAGTTTGTGACTGTCATGAGCATTGCGCAATATCTACCCACGCAGAGGTCTGAAAATTAAAAATTTGTAGCCCCTGTGCAGCAACATATGCACCTTAAAGCCGGAATTTTGATTTTATACTAAGACTTTATTTGATTTATTAAGAAAAGGGTCGGAAGAAATAAAATTAAGATTTATTTTACTGTATCAAGGAAAGAAAAGCGATGCCTCAAGTAACCACACAATGCATGGCCTGGTTACCTGGATACTTCTGCTAGTTATTAATAAAATGATATATTATTTATTTTTATTACTATTAAATTTTAGATAAAATTCATTGGAAGTTTGGCTATTTTTTTACTGTGAGATTTATTTTCGTGTTTTAATAAAATGTATAGGCCTAATATCAGCTACTAAAAGTAGCCAACCAATACAATTATCATATCTACGTATCTCTTTGTTTTATTTATATTTTAGTCAACATTCTTGTTAATAGCATCCAACCAATCCTTGCTAAAATAAACATTAAACTGTTAAGTATTTCGATTGAGTCACATTTCCCATTTATTTTCCAATCAAATATTTATGCCACCAAAATATTAATAGAAATGCGATGTATATCCAATATAATCAATTAATCATGAATAGAGAGACCATGGTTTTCAACAAAATTATTTATTGATAGGCAACCTTTTTAATTTACAGACAAGAGAGCGATCAGAAATACCTGGATGGAGGCGAGGACAAGAATCATACATTTCCTGTTCTGTCATTTCATATACACACAAATACATTACCAATTATGAAGAATTAATATTTTGTCAATTTTAGTTTTAATAAAAGTAATTTCAAATAGATTTTCAGTAGACCATTTCCGGCAAAAATATTTTCAATTTAGCTTTTTAAATAATTTCTCATAAAATACATTTAAAGAAAATTTAAAATAAAATTCACTCGCCTTTTATTACTAATAGCTATTTTCCATTAACTTATACATACAATTATATAAGTAAATAATAAATACACTTGTAATACATATGTTTTAAAATTCTATATCAGAGATTTTGAATGAGCTCATTTTTAATTTTTAATTTTGAGTCTTAATGGCATTCATCAGAATCCATGATTTGAAATTATAACTTGAAAGTTTTTAATTGAAATTAAGTTTTAAACGTAAAAAAGTGAAATTAAAATGTGAGTGTAGGGAACGCGAGTTAAGGGAAATGTTTTTTGCAGTTTTTATAGGAAAACATCTTTTTGAAATATATAAATATATTAGTAAGAACATTACGTTTAGTTTTCTTCACATGGTGATTATCAACATTTGTTGAATATCTGTTATGAGAATAGCAGCATTAGATGAGAAACTTTTTAAACGAAGATAAAATGTTGTCATAAATTATAGGACACCCTTGACAGATATTCAATAACTGTTGATAACACCATGTGAAGAAAGTTGAACCTCGATGTTTCTACTGGAGAAATATTTGATTGATTTTGACCAAAAACAATGTTTTCCTATAAATATGGACGAAAAATGACACCTAGAAACGAAATCATACACGGGACCTTGGGTTAACGAACTAATGGTGTTACTACCGATGTATCCTGGGTTCACTATAAACACACAATATGGAAAATCTCCTGGCTATCTAAGTGTTAATAAACACAGGTGAAATAGGTTTAAGGTCCTGGGTTCAAATCCTATGATCAGATATCATATTTCAACTATATTTAGATTAATTTATTTAGTTTTATATTCTTGAAGAGTAATGAAAAGTGATGTAATAATTGGGATATAAGAAAAGGCTATATTTATTTTAATGTAAGATATATTTATCATTTATCAATTTCAGATGTTTATAAAAGTATATGATTGATTTAAATAATACCTAACAACTGAAATATGGCTAACCATTAAGACATAATTTTTACGATTAGTTACCTAATACATTTTTGACGTAGCTAATTCAATTTTCATTAAAACTAAGACATTTTAAAAGTTACTAAACAAAGAGAATATGCTGAATCAAATTTTATTTTTGCTTTCATTTATAATTTGTATCAGACAAATTTGTTTTTTTTAATTTCTCACTGTTCAGACAAATAAAATATTGTTAGAACATTTTTTATTGTTGAAAAATCATCTCTCACCTGTAAATATAAAATAAATATATAGCTTTAATTTAATTGTTAAATAAACTAAAATCTAAGATAAACCACAATACTTTTTGATCTTTAGTTATTTCTAATTTAAGAACAAGTTATTACCATTATTATATATTTACATAATCTTGTAACTCTAACATGTACTAAATAGACACCTAGAATAAGGCAACAGTCAGCATGGTCATGTGTCTGGTGATTCCTGTCAAAGCAGTAGGGTTCATCTTAAAAAATATCGTCCCACAGCCTAAAATACAATATCATTTTTGCAATAATATAATAACACTTAGTTTTAGTTGAAAAGCAACTTGTTTCTCAAAACATTAATGAAACTAAGCTCTTTTAGTAAAATGAATTTTTAAATTAATGTTCTCAATATATTTAGCACTAAAATAATGAGTTATTATAGATGACATCTCTGGATAGATCAGTGGAAATATCACTGCCACGTTAAGTCAAGGATAGTTGGTTTAGTTCCAATGTAAAGAGGTTATTTTTAATAATATGATTTAAACATAATTATTTTACTATGTCTTGCCACTAAACAAAACATATTCTCAAGTTTCCATATCACTATGATGGTAAAAAAATATACTCCAAATATAATATAACATAAAAATGAGTAATTATATTTAATAACAAATATAATAACAAATTACTAATTTCTAGTCCGGTACCTTAGCTCAGTTTGCAGCGTGTCTGCCCACTGAAGTTAGAGTCGCTGGTTCTGTTCCCGGCTTAGGCCCACCCATAACATTTATCACTGGTGAAATTAGGGTTAACCCTTTCATAGTGATGAATTAATGACTGGGGGTTGGATGCTGTGTCTTTTCTAGAATTAAGTTAGCTTATAAGTGATGTTGTGATATAATCAGTCGGTTCATAAAGTGCACGTTAAATATCATAGATAATGATATATAAAATATTAATTTTTAAACAAACAAAACAGCTACAAATTATAATATGTATCGTATCTCAGGCTGCTTTAACACACCTTTAGTGATTAAATAAGGTAAATATATACATACACATTTTTTTATATCTTTATTAGGCCAAACAATCTTAAGACTTTTCCTTTAGTAAATAATGAGCTGTGACATGTATATGGGTATTAGGAATGATATTTTTTTAAATAGCTGAACGTCTGATTTTAACCAGAGTAGCCCAGAAGAAACTTATCAGTGTACAGCATGTTACATACTATTACATTTCACAATATTAACCTTCATTTGATGAGATAAAACCTTGTTCTTTATTTTAAAAAACAAACATTTACATACATGAGTTCATTATCACACAATATATTATACTTTTATTTCATCCCTTTAAAACATTTTTACTATATGTACACTTATATTTTAGTGAGTTCTAAAAACTGGAAATGGTTTCTTATTGTCACTCCACAGTATAGACAGTATATATTGCGGGCCAGGCTTCGAATTATACTATAGTACGTGCCTGCGCAAGTCGACCAAAGTCACCCACTACACAAATTGATAATTTATTTTATTTTTGAGACTTTCCTCCCAAAAATACAGCTGATTCAATTTTATTGTAACATAATATATAGCTTCTTAATATTGATATATTATATAGAGGTAATAACAAATATAAATAATATGAGGCCTCGTTTATTTTGGGGAAACTTTCGAATAAACCCATTTAAAACACAATACAAGCTACTGAAAAATATCAACCAAATATAATAATTAGTCTACAAAACAACATTAATTTAAGATTATTAATAAATGTAGACCAATGGCGTGATATGAAGCGGTCAAGTTACGAAGAGCGGGTTTAAACTGTACCTATAATATGCTCTCACCCATTTGACCAATCATACATACACATTATGCACCATATAGCTCACATGATGATATAATTTCGTTGATACTTGATAACTTTTTGTTATCACCGCGCCTTAATAAGCGTTCAGTTTTTACATAAGTAAAAACTGAACGCTTATTAAGGAATTGTTTGTATGTGTGTGTGTTTGTTTGTTTGTGTGCAATGCCCAGCCAAATCTACGGCATGAAGAGATCTGAAATTTTTATCATGGGTGAACGGAAGGGGGTCAGAATGCACCACGAGGCCAGATTTTTTAAGTTTTTAATTAGCATTTTAATTAGGTTATTTTTTAACAAATTTTTAAGAAAATATTGTTATTCTGGTTTAGAATTACATTTAAGAGATTACTGTGATAAATTTATGCCACATCCCCCTCGGGGAAAAAAATGTGTACGAAATCGACCGTAATTCTAAACCATTTGTGTGTGTGTGTGGGAGGCGGGGGGGCGGGGGGGCTTATATATTTCTTACACCACAGTGGGTCACGGGCAACGTCGTGCGGGATTGCTAGTATATAATATTTACTCTAATGGTGTAAGAATGAGGAAGGAAGAATTTTAGATGTAATATAACTGAATGGGTGGAAGTAAGCTGGGAAACTATCAAGGAAAAAAAAACTGAGTAGAAACGACCAGGATTTAAACTCTGATCTTCCCGTCATCAGAAAGCCAGTATAACACGAGAGTGACGCATTAGACCATGCGGCCAATGAAGCGGGTTACTTTATTCATGTCCTATGAATTTTCTACTCGGTGAATCTTATCTTAGTCCCATTATGAGCAAGCAGGACCACACTGGGTCCCAACCTTACCCATAATTAGTTCCCTTGGTAGTGGATAAAATAAGGCTAGTAAATAAAGGCAAGTAAGCCACGGTGCTAAGAAAAAATTAAGAAGGGCAGCTGTGACTAAACTAACCTAACCCAACATATAATGAGAGATAAAGTTAAGATGCAGCCGTTCAATTGGTTTATTACAACATTTTGTATTTACCCTCTTTTTATTATGGAAGGTGAAAGTAGGCTTATCTTGTCTGATTACACTATACCGCTTTCTAATACGCTACACCATAGTGACACCAAACTAGGTTGGCCTATTATCTTGCAGAGTAAATGGCGTGTTAAGTTTTAACAAACTTTGCTGGCCCTGGCAATGAGTCGCGCTACGCCACTGGTCAATATTTAATTTTTAAAAAATTCAAGCAAAAAATCGAACATATATAGCAAATGTAAATAAATACATATTATGTTCCAATTGATTCCTGCCTGCGATAGGTGATCACCATACACCGAGAGTAAGGGTTCCGTCGTCCTTGTGCGATAATAAATAATGTTCAGCGTGGCCGGATGACGTCACTACACAACTCTTCAGGAGAAGCGTCTTCCATTAGTCAGAACCTCTACAGTTATCATTACTACTTGGTCTGAACTAAAATAACGTATGTGACGACACAGTAGTTCAACCCTGAGTAAAAGAAAGATCAAGAACGATTCGACTGAAATAATCGCCACCTTCAACAAAATAACTGTAATAGAAATGGAATATCTCCATACAATGACGACTTGCTGTATTTTTTTAACATTACTAAAAAGTATCGTTTATTATGAAGATATATTTTAAACTAGAACCCATCATTTTGATCAATAATGTTTATACATCTCGATTAAAACACTGGTATTTGGCTGACTCATCTAACGTTACATATTCGTCACCACACGATTTGTCCAACACCCAACATATTCGTCATCACACAGTTAATTTATCTCTGTCACTTATAAAATATTCCAAATTAACTACACCTAGCTTGAGCACGTCAACTTTAAGGCTAGGTTAAGTTAGTCTGAGTTGTATTAAAACAAGTAATTTTTAAATTTTAGATTTTTTATCAAGCAACATAGTGTAACGTTTATCAATATGATGTAAGTAATGTAAACCAGTTTACAATAATTTGGTGTTGAGTGTACCATACGTTAAGGTTTATTTATTGATTTAATAAGACTCAAGAGCTAAGTATTTATTTCAAACCAGCTTTCCTGAATCTCTTGCAGGGTAGCAACCTAGATACACCCTCTCTAACGCCCAGGGTAGCAACCTTAGATACACCCGCTCTAACGCCCAGTGTATCAACCTTTGATACACCCGCTATAACGTCCAGGGTAGCAACTTTGGTACAACACTCTAATTATCAGGATAGCAACCTTAGATACACCCACTCTAATGCCCAGGGTAGCAACCTTAGATACGCCCTCTCTAACGCCCAGGATAGCAACCTTAGATACACCCACTCTAACGCCCAGGGTAGCAACCTTAGATACACCCTCTCTAACGCCCAGAGTATCAACCTTAGATACACCCGCTATAACGCCTGGGTAGCAACTTTGGTACACCACTTTAATGATCAGGATAGAAACCTTAGATACACCCGCTCTAATGCCCAGGGTAGCAACCTTAGATACACCCGCTCTAACGCCCAGGGTAGCAATCTTAGATACACCCGCTACAACGCCTGGGTAGCAACTTTGGTACACCCCTCTAATTATCAGGATAGCAACCTTAGATACATCCGCTTTAACAACCAGGGTAGCAACCTTAGATACACCTGCTATAACGCCTGGGTAGCAACTTTGATACACCACTTTAATGATCAGGATAGCAACCTTAGATACACTCGCTCTAACGCCCAGGGTATCAACCTTAGATACACCCGCTATAACGCCTGGGTAGCAACCTTAGATACACCCCTCTAATTATCAGGATAGCCACCTTAGATACACCCGCTATAACGCCTGGGTAGCAAATTTGGTACACCACTTTAATGATCAGGATAGCAACCTTAGATACACCCGCTCTAACGCCTAGGGTAGCAACCTTAGATACACCCGCTATAACGCCCAGGGTATCAACCTTATATACACCCGCAATAACGCCTGGGTAGCAACCTTAGATACACCCCTCTAATTATCAGGATAGCAACCTTAGATACACCTGCTATAACGCCTGGGTAGCAACTTTGGTATACCACTCTAATTATCAGGATAGCAACCTTAGATACACCCGCTATAACGCCTGGGTTGCAACCTTAGATACACCCACTCTAACGCCCAGAGTAGCAACCTTGGTACAACAATCTAATTCCCAGGATAGCAATCTTAGATACACCCGCTACAACACCCAGGGTAGCAACCTTTGATACACCCACTCTAACGCCCAGGGTATCAACCTTTGATACACCCGCTCTAACGTCCAGGGTAGCAACCTTCGATACACCTGCTCTAACGCCCAGGATATCAACCTTTGATACACCCGCTCTAACGTCCAGGGTAGCAAACTTAGATAAACCTGCTATAACGCCTGGGTAGAAACTTTGGTACACCACTTTAATTATCAGGATATCAACCTTTGATACACCCGCTCTAACGTCCAGGGTAGCAAACTTAGATACACCCGCTCTAACGCCCAGGGTAGCAACCGTGATACAAACCCTATAATTACCAGCCTATCCAACTTTGGTACACACCCAATAATACGAAGATCGCTTCGTATAAAAAGTCTTTATGTCAATCACTATCTGGGTTAAGAATTCCCTTACAAAATCAAGCACACATTTTTGAATTGAAGATGTTCGGTTAAAACACTAAAACACATTTAGTTAATATGAATTAAACAATATTGTTTTTGGGTGAAATATTTGAAGACTTAATTGTACTTCCTGCATATTTCTGAGGCACCCTTAAAGACTTTCGAGGCACCCTGTTTTGGGAACCACCACAGCTTAGGATATTATAGGAATTAGTAGACTATAGATCGTATATGTTGTGGGTGAGCAATCATATGGTGACGTGTACGTTACCAGTCTTAGAGGTGATGAAAAGACCTACGACTAGCTTCCTTAGACCCAAAACCACTTCCTTGCTCTTTTGACTGGTATCTCGGTGGTGGACGCCAGATAGCTAGTCTCACTCCTCCCTTTGACTGCCCCACCCCTTCATCCCCTCACAGAGGAACTCCCCAACTCCCCGCGTTCAAAAGGTCCTCCACAACCGGCACAACAACACGACGACGGTCCCAATCAGCCACCGAGGGCCGCCGAGAAGTCCCGAGCAGCCGTCGTCTCTGGCCGGAGGGCCAGGCACCTGGTTCTCGGTGTATGTGTTGTGTGTCCCCAGAGCCGGGGGACCCAGCGTGGGGAGGAGCCCTGAGGCGGAGTTACCCAGAGAGCTTGGGGGTCTCATGGCCACGGTGTTGGAAAGCTCCTCGTCCGTCTCCTGCTCCGCCGAGCCGTACTGGTCGATGTAGTCCTCCTCGTCATAGCGGGACTGCTGGAAGACTCGCCGCGTCGGACCCGGGATATCTGTGGGTAGGGGGAACACTGGCATCATCACCTCCACTCAATGCTGGCCATAGGGGTACTTGTACCACAAGTGTTCATACATAGCATAGAAAACCTATTTTCTTTGTCACAATGCAACATGTCTAATTTATTGTTATTATTATTATTATTATTATTATTATTATTATTATTAGACACTTAAGAATATGACTAATCGAACCTAGAACAACTAATTAGGTTAGCAAATACGCTTCTAGTTAACCTAATATATCAAGTTTCCCCTTGCTTTTGCTTATAGTTTAATGGAGCTATAACCCTCTTGGGTGGCCGCATGATCTAAGATACTAACTAACCTCACATTAGACTAGACTTCCAATGGCGGTGAGATCGTGAGTTGATCCCGGTCAGATGTACTGGAAGTAGTCATTCCTAAATTGTTTCCGACACTCTTGCCACGCAAATGCGGATACGTTTTCTCTAAATCCTATCGTCCTCATCTCTAAAACATTAGCGTAATTAGTACACAAGCGTATTGCCCGAATAGGTAGTAAGACGCAGCGTTGGAAAAAAAATCGGAACAGTAAATATAGCTTTGTGTCATGTAAACATTTTCTCGTGTTCTTGATATTTATACTCACCATAAAGTCTTATGTTGCTTTCCACTTCTCCTAAAGAGTTCTTAGCGATACAGCGATAAGAGCCCTCGTCCCTCTGCTGAAAGTTCCTGATCACGAGGACCATACGCACCTCGAACATAGACTTGGAGATAAGTTTCACCTCGTACTTGTCGCTGGAGATCACCATCTCTCCTAGAACACAACCCAACTCCCTATAGATCACCAACAATATGTTCATGTTCGGGGATATTGGCGCGCTTGTGGAAATGGGAGGCCTACAACTGTTTGGGTCCTGTGGACCACTAGAATTACCCTTCAGGATAGGTGAATTCTTGATTGTCTAACTACGTATTAAGGCCCTTAGCCCTGTCGAGTGCAAGTCTAAAACCTATTTTGTGGGCTGGTGGGTGGGAGGTTGAAAGGCGTGGCGTGGCTTCGCAACCGACCAAAGTATCCTTCCACGCCAGCAAGAACAGATGGATCACGGAAACCGTAGATGGTTCTAGCTACTGGACTGGTCTTACGGGAAAATCATACGTTTGGAAATAACAGTTTTCTCGAGAACGAGTGAAATTTTTATGTTTCAACACCCCTTCTAAGATAATGTATCGATGTTTATTAATTGTTATATTTTCTTATTTTTTGCTATGAAGCCAGCAGTTTTCTATTGAAATATGTCAAAATTATCGATATTTGATCATTGGTAAAGTTATAGAGGAGGTGTGTGCATAAAAAGTATATCTTAATCAATATGCTTCTATTCTTGAACAAACCGTTTCCGAAAAGAAAATTGCAAAACAATAACACTTCCTGAAGATAACCGTTTGTTCCCATGGCTTTGAATTTCCACGCCAAATGAAAAGGGCCAATCGCCTTAAGGTGAGGTGGAAGGGGACGCGAGAAAAGGCCAGGGTTTTTGCAGTTTTTATAGAAAAACTTTTTATGGACAAAATAAATAAAATATAGCTTAGTAGAAACATAGAGTTTAATTTTCTTTACATGGTGATATAAAAAAATAATGGATATTTATTATGTGCATAGCGGCATTAGATGAAACTGATTTTAAATGGAGAGAAAAAGTTGCCATTAAATTTTAGAACAACATTGACAGATATTCAAGAACTGTTGATCTCACCATGTGAAGTCAATTAAACTATATGATTATAATGAAGAATTATTTGATTTAATTTGAACAACAAAAATGTTTTGCTACACAAACTGTAGGAACACTGGCCTTTACTCACGTCCCTTCTACCCCCCTCCCCCTAATACATAGAGTTGCTCCAATTTAAAAGCACTCTGAGGCAACTACCACAAGATTGGGTTGATTTTTTAGGTATAACTATTTTAACCCCTAGGTTAATCTAAATCTAGGTTACACTAAATAATTGGTTGGTTCTGGTTAGCCTATCTGTTGACCTCTGAGACATTTATTTCAAGAATATGCTGATAAACTGGGTTGATTTTGATTGGTCTAGCTAATTTGACTTATTGAGGCATTTATTGCAAGGATACACTGAAAAACTGAGTGGATTTTGGTTGGCCTAACTAAGTTGACTTATAGAGGTATTTATTGCAAGAATACACTGAAAAACTGGGTTGATTTTGGTTGGGCAGGTTAAATTGACTTATAGAGGTATTTATTGCAAGGGTATACTGAAAAACTGGGTTGATTTTGATTGGACTAGCTAAATTGACACATAGAGGCGTTTATTGCAAGAATATACTGAAAAAACTGGGTTGATTTTGGTTGGGCTTACTAAATTGACTTATAGAGGCGTTTATTGCAAGAATACACTGAAAAACTGGGTTGATTTTGGTTGGCCTGTTTAAATTGACTTATAGAGGTATTTATTGCAAGGGTATACTGCAAAACTGGGTTGATTTTGATTGAGCTACCTTTCAATAATATGTATATAAAATTCTAGAAAAATATTTCTTCAAAATATCTAGTTTTAATATATTTACAGAACAAAACATTATTTATAACAAAATAATGTCATTATTAAAATGTGAAATACATTGAGACGGCTTTGTTTTTGAAAATGTACAACTCATTTGTTCTTGTAAAGGCAGACAGCTTTACTAGAAGCCCCCCCACCACTTTTTACCCCCAGCCCTTCCGCTTTCCACCCTCATCCCCTGCATTGAACCTTTTCTAGTTTAATTTAATTTTGAATGAAGCTCTTAAAACAGAGGATAAAGAAACAAACAAAATCACTCCCAAGTCTTTTGTTGAAGTGCGTCTTCCACTTGTTCGAAGTGAGTTTCCTCAGGAACAGGAGGGGGGCTTGTGGGGGTGGTTGTTTGTAAGTTGGAAGCATAAGACGTAAGGGCGCCAGGCTTATCACTGTAAGTTATCCACACAAAGAGAACGTATATATACGGAGCGAACGTGACTCCAATATTAAACTGAAGATAGCGTCAGGGGTGGGGGAGAGGGGCCGTGGAGGAGTGGGGGGGAGGGGAGAGAGGCGAACGACACGCATTTCCATTCTGCGATACTCATTTCCGTCCCGCGGAGTTGTTAGTAATCTGGATATTTGTCAACAAACAATTCCTCAGCAGTATTAAGTATTTTGAGGAGAGGGGTCCTGGCTTCATTTACAGAGCAGGGAAATCAGCGTCCGGAATTAAGGCTAAAGATTCCAGGAATGTGAGTTTTCTTAGAATATAATATGGATGAGGATAAAACATTCTTAAGAGGACCGAAAAGATTTAAGGGGCATTGCTTTCTTGGATTCAAGAGTAGTTTTAAATATAATACCAAGATTGTATCCAAGAATCCTTAAATCACACAAAAATGACTAAGGATTAAGGAATGCTTAAGAGGATAGAAAAGATTTAAGGGGCATTGCTTTCTTGGATTCAAGAGTAGTTTTAAATATAATACCAAGCTTGTATCCAAGAATCCTTAAATCACACAAAGATGACTAAGGATTAAGGAATGCCACACATGTTTATCATCAGACATATCATTTGGCTGGACAACTATTTTGTCCATCAAATATATTTTTATTGTAACTACTGGCCCACATTGATCATTGGGGTAATTAACGAGCTATTTTCACAGGTGGGCACGCGGGATCAAGTGTCAACAGATTTTGATCTGATTTGCGAGTGATGAGGTTTGGGTTCAATTCCCAATCTGGTGTGAATGTGGGTACAATTCCTATAACTTATACTTTACCCATCCCTGGAACATTAGTATAAATGTAGGCTTTTGTATAGCGCGAAGCAAGAAAACATACTAAGCAGCTTTACTAGTAACGCCGTAAATTGAATATCTGAGCACCAGGATCAAATTCACACAAATACTTTTTTTTTTCTACTATGCACCATTTCAGATATTAAGACATTGCCCCCTAAATATTAGAAAGACCTTTATATAAACTCAAGCCAAATAGTATTCGTTATCTCTCTATCTATTCAGCTATCTTACAATGTATACCTGTATACTGTATGTATTTGTTTGCGCCTATTTGATTGTGTCTCTATATCTTTCTGAATTTGTCTATTCGTCTATATCTATTTAGATATCCGTCTATGTTTGTCTATTCATCTGTGTCTGTATATCTTTATGTATATATATTACCATGTCTGTCAATCTATGCTTTATAATTGTCTATGTCATTCTATCTGTCTATGCTTGTATTATATTATGTCTATGTTAGTCTATTTATATATAGACCCTATATATATATATAACCTTGGCCTATATATCTCATTGACTAGCTGCAAACAGTTCCCAGTGTGAAGGTGTTTTGGTCAAATGGGAATAACATTTGACTGTAAATTGCTATAATCGTCCTCCTGTTGAGCCACCAATTAAAATAATAATGTAGTGAGATGCTTCCTTTAATTGCCCCGAGTACAGTCAGCGAGGGTTAAACATTGACAAGCGGAATGTATTTTCTGTCAAACAGGGGGAGAGACAACATGTGAAAACGGATCAAATCAAAATCAAATAGCTAACGAAGCCTCTTCCATAAATATTCCTGTTTATACACCTGTAAAATATAAAACAATTAGTTGAACATTTCCTCGACTCTAGTATTTAATTTAACTTGAGCGCCAACCATCATTTATTTAAAAAATATATACTGGACACTTAGGCTACAAACCAGTGGACACATAGACAAAGGCATTAGGTTCGTCCTATCTAGCTTTCCAGCTGCGGGGAGGTTGGTGTTCGAATCCCTTCCAGATGTACTGATCTTGTTTTTACTGAAAATGTTGCCACCCTCCCTAAGAAAAGTTTAAGATTTATTAAGTTCAAAATAATACTTTTAAAATATTGACTACTTAAGTCTAAGTATGGAGATAGTTCAAACGTTTAATGATACGTAGATAATAAATAAAGGGTTTTATAATAAATGAACACTAATCCCAACATTTTTAACATCCTCCAATCCTAATCTTTGATTATTTTACTACAACGTGTCTTTACACTAGGTCAGGCTAACCGCATTTAATTACACTCATAAGGTACAGGGCAGGGAGGTAGAACTTTAATAAAATATACCCGAATTTGCGTACCTATAGGAAAAGTGGGAAAACCTTTTAGTAAAAAACCCCTCAGTTCACCCGACCTAGATTCGAATACAGACCTAACCCCTCACCGGCCAGCATGAGCAGAAAAGCTTGACGTTTGGTTTACGTGATAGCAATGAGGGCAAGATAGGACTGATGCCTTTTTCAGCACGTCCACCAGTACGGGTTTAATATGCATCGCTTAGTGTTTATGTAAGATTCCGAGGCCAGAAATGGAAAAGATGAAACTTAAATATCGAGATAGTTATATAAAAATAACTGTGTGTCAATTTGTTCAAATACCTGTTGAAATTAATGGTGCTTGAAAAAATCTATTTTATTTATTTGGATACTCATTTAATAGATTTTAAAACATTTTATACTAGTCAAGAATTATTATTTTTATACTTGAGTATATATGGTAATTAAGTACGAATATTGATGTTATTTTAATCATTTTATATGAGCATAAAACTTTGGCCAAATTGTTATTTTTCTGAAAGTTTGGTCAATTCAGGCAAAGTGTTTTTATAATAGCCTGGGAAAAAATAACAATTATTTCAGAGTCCTAACTGCTTAGCAAGTTTTAAAAAATATTTTGATTTATTCAAAAGAGTCTGACATGAGTACAACGCTCACAAAAAAAACCTATTAAAATATAAATAAGGTTGAAAATTAAACATATTTTAAAATATTATTTTTCTTTGTTTATATTAATTGCAAAATAATATTGAGTAAGAAATTAGAATATTAATTATGAAAATTTTGTATAAACATATATTACCATTTAATAGAATATACACAATTTAAATTGAACAAATTATTTATACTTTTTTTCCCACCACTTAAAAACACATAGAAAATATTCCACGCACGTCGTATTTATTCCAAATTATGAATCAAGATAGATTTTATTATACATGCAACTGCAACCATGAAGTGCTTTAACATTCTCGTTATATTGATGAAAGCACAGATAAATTTAATTTATATTCAATTAATTCCGACGTCAATTAATGCGTTGCTGGTAGATAGGATTAAAGAGGAAATATTTTATTTTTTAACGTAAACACACATTGAAGCATAGTTTAGTTTTTAAAATGATTTTAAATGCTAATGGTAAGCTATTATTGGCATTATGATTGGCACAATTTAAAAAAAATCGTTTAAATTCACTGCAAACTCTTGTTATCTGAAAATCTGATTAAATTGCTCAATATACAGGTATCTTAGCTCAATAAATACCCATGAAAAACAAATATATCTACAGTTAAAATGTGTCATAAATTCTACAGACAAAATTTAGTTGAACATATTTTAATTTCAATTTTACCTGACCTACTTTGGTGACCGCCTGTTCTAAGACACTACTCTCACAATATACAGGCAGATTCACTCAGGACTGAACACATATTTTGTATAATTTAATCTATGTAGAATATAATATGAACGTGAAACACGAATGGGACGGTTCTTTATCTCACGACGAAGCAGTTGACATGAATTACTTGGAAAAACATGTCTCGCCGCTGGCCAGCTGGGCGCCACAATCAAGCGCCATCTCTCTAGACATTAGTGGGGAAACATGTCTAATCAGACAGTGTGAGTCGGCAGAATAAATATGGTGTACTCAATTGAAAAGCGTGTGTTCATTGTGCGTCAGTATTGGATGACCGGTTTCTTCAAACAATGTCAGAAGGGGTATCTGGATACATTTTGTGGGCTGACACCACCCACCAGAGTCACCATTTTGAGCTTGGCGAAGAAGCTGGAGAGAACGGGAAACTTTGGGGATCCGCACATGGGCGGACGACCCAAGATGACGAAGGACAACATAAAGGATGTGAAGCAGCGGTTATTGGCATCCAAAGAAAATCTCTTCGGAGGTGATCCTAAGAGACTGGACAATCGTATTCTACCTGTCAAAGAGCAGCCAAACAGACAAAGATTAAGCCGTACCGTATCATGGCTGTGAATGAGCTACAGCCACCTGATTTGGCAAAGTGACTGGCTTATTGTCAATCGTTTTCCCGATTTTTCGCCGAAAACCCTACTCTGTTGGACATAGCATGGCTTACTGATGAAGCGTGGCTCCATTTGTCCGGTTATGTAAACTCACAAAATACACGGGTGGGCCACTGATAATCCCAACGCCATCCATGAAAAGCCACTGCAGCCAGCGAAAATTG
>CABFWB010000050.1:171671-184329 GCA_902151455.1 Timema bartmani
ATTGGGTCAATCTGTTTTGAAGACACTGTGAATAGTGATCAATATTTGGAAATATTTAATGCATTTGTGAATCAGTTAGATGATCAGGAACTTGCATATGGCTACTTCCAACAGGACGGCGCAACTTGCCAATAGGAGAATCGCAGAAATCCGCGGTTTTTTCCAAGACAGGATTATCTCAAAAAACTTGTGACCACCTAAGTTTCCCGACCTGACACCCCCAGATTTATTTCTATGGGGACTTTTAAAAGGCAGTGTTTATGCCAACAAGCCAAGGTCGATTGAGGAATTTAAAGACAACATCAGACGTGAAATTGCTGCCATCAACGTCGCTACGCTACATCGCACATTCGCCAATATGGAGCGTCGGGTGAGTATGTGTCTGAACGTTGACGGTGGGAACTTTCAGCATCTTCTATGAGACATTCTTATTTATCATGTGCCAGCGTATGTTTTAAAATCCACACTATTCAAATGTAACTTTACAATCATGAGTTAGTTAAAAAATAATTGTTCAATACCGAGTGAATCACCCTTTATTAGACTGCTGATGACGGGGATATCGTGGTTCGATCACTATTGGGTGTACTGAGATTTTTTTCCCCTTAATGCTTTACCACACGCTCTATATCCACGAAAATGTGGATACACTTATTCTAAATTTAACCTTGCTCATAACTAGCCCACTCTCGTGATTAGTGCATAAGCGTATAAGCTTAACAGGTAGTAAAATGCGGTGCAAAAAAAAGTTATTACATTCTAGCAAGTGGCTACACGAGCCACACCGCACCGCACCACACTTTATCAAACTAAGCATAAGATTATTGTAGCTAAAAAAAAACAATTTTTATATTATTTATAGACTGAGATCTATTACAAAATAAGTTTGTATTTTTACTTTTACTTGCATAGGTTTTCACCTATTTTCATAAAATTAAGTTAGCTATTAATTAAGAAGAAGAATGTTTTTGTTCATTAGGTTGTTGTATATAATATTGTTTATCTTGAACGTAGTATTGGAAACAATGACTACATCGTCAAACGTGAAACGGCTGTGAAAGAAATGCCTAGTTTTACAAGTGCTGACACAGTTACTGCCAATCACTGTTAATAATCACTGCTCTTTTAAAATCAAGATCACTGTGATCACCGATATCGTACCGCACTGCAAAAGTACGTAGCAATGCTCTCTCGACGATTCGTCCGCGCCGGTGCGGTGCGGACTCGTGTAGCCGGTCCTTAATTATTTTATATTAATTAATTAATGTTCATAAATACTATGATAATTTATAGAATAAATGTATATGAAAAATGATCAAATGTAAGGAAAATAGGTCAAAAGGTTCTTCGTTAAAAAGCTACACGTGCCAAGAAAAATCAATTGTGTTACATCCTAAGTTTATTTTCGGAGACAATATTTTTAGTAATCATCATGTTCCTAGAATGATCATTAGGGTTAATCATACACTTATACTTAGAGGATAGGATGAACTAATATATAATTTAGATAAAGTGTCCATGGATTTTCGTAGAGAGAGAGACAAAGAGAGAGAGACAAAGAGAGAGAGAGAGAGAGCAAGAGAGAGAGCAAGAGAGAGAGAGAGAGAGAGAGTGGGAAACCAGCTAGAAAAATCTTCAGTACAGCCAACTAAAGTTTAAACCCCGACCACCTCGTTGCTAGAAAATCAGAAATTCGATACTGACACCTTTGTACTAGTACACACCGATGTGGGTTAAATTATATATTTAACGTTCCCTCCATAAATGATGAAACATGGTTTTAAAATAATTGTTAAATATGTTTGCTAGGCATTCTTACTTCATATTTTTAGATCTAGGGTCTACAATAGAATGCTTATCCATTACGTTTGTATGGTTTATATATATATATATATAGGCTTAAGCCTATTAGCACCACGTCTTACTACCCTTTCGGGTTATACGCTAATGTACTAACTATGCTAATGATTTTAGGGATGAGGAAGGCTATATTTATAGGAAGTGTACACATATTTGCGTGGAGGAGAGTGGAAAACCACCATCATCACATTTGACCTAGATTTGAGCCTTGATCTCCCCGTCATCGGCAGTTTAGTCTACTGCAAGAGTAGTGACTTAGACCATGCGGCCATCGAAGCAGGTAAGTGTATATTTATCCACTAATCTTCATAAATGTGGTTTAGACTGTAGAAGTACAACGTTTATAAATACTTGATAGAAAAATAAAACTAGCCAAATTAGTGAGGCACTGGTGAGAATAGGTAAAGTCCAATTTTCATGGGAAGAGCCAATACAAACTTTTTTTTCGCCCAACATTGAAAATATTTTACTATACTATAGTAATTATGTTATAGTTATTAATAATATCCATCAAAAGCGACAGCTTAAAATCAAATAACTTGAGGTATGAATGCGTAAAAGTAGATCTATTTACTTTTCTAGCCACCAGATAATTGGCCTGTGTATTGACTCAATTTTAAGTATCACGTGCAGCCCTTAAAATGCACTTTCCTTTTAAAGTATCAAGTTTATTCGATATAAAAACAAGAACTCATTTTTAAATTGCATGAATGAGATAGTTATAAGAACTAGTTTTACAAAGTGACACGGTTTATGCTTTCCTGACACTCACACGAGAACAAACATATGTGCAGCATCTCCACTTTACAAGAAAGTTAAAGTGGTACACGAGCACATAAACATCCTGTTTTGATGAGAAACAAGGAGAGAGAGAAATATCTCGGAAGATGAATGTTTGGCAAAAAAAAAAATAATACAAGGAAAATTATGTTTTCTGGACACTTGTAGACTATGGAATGTAAAATGTAACGTGCATATATTTGTAATATTATTTCTATAAGAAATGAATCCACAAATAAAAGCTGTGAATTGTGATGATTTATTTTTCTTATTTTGTGTGTTAAAAATGATGAAAATAAATTAATAATTATAATACAAATAATAATTTCAACTCAATTTCCTTCATTAGAGTGCTGGCCAACAGTCACAATACCTATAAAAGCCAGCCAGTACTGAAAATTACACAAGTACCTGACATGTTATCATAAATACATAAGAAACTCGAATAAACAATTAAACAGCAGCTAGATAACTAAAGATAAATCCATTTAATAAATGGTTATTAAAAGATAAGAAAAAATGATCATAATAAAATTTATGAATAAAGATTAAGAGTGAAAATCAATAAGTATTAATTTCATTACAAAATAAAAATAATAAAAACAGTAATCAGAATAATGCTAATATAAATATTAGAGGTAGAACATGTAATGTGTACATTAATGATAGGGGAGTTCCTTAAATAACGCTCCGAGTTCGGGTGATTAGAGATGAATTCGACAAATCTAGATTATTGTTATTGCTATTTAATTTAAATTTAAATTTAATGGTAGTATAAATAACATTTAAAACATGCTAAGTGTGATATTCAAATAAATGATTTAACAATTGCATTAAAGTTAGATACAGTACATAAATATTTATTTGAAAATGTTATAAAGTGGTAATTGAAAGCTATTGGAATATTTTTCACTCCTTATCTTTAAATGAGTCATTTTTTATTTGCTTTGCGTGATCTCTGGAACTATACTAGTTTCGGTGAGCCCACCATCATCAGAAATCTTGAAATTGGTTAAAAAAAAGGTGTATTTTCATAAAACAAGCTGAAAATATATAAAAGCACGGTGATTAAAATTGAATTAAATAGTTTTTAGCAAACCTTTCGTTAAATACTAGATTATTATAAGCTACACTACAAGGATAGCTTTAAATATAACTAAATAAACCTTGAGTATGAATAATATGTTTAACGCCCTGCTGCTTTGGCTACCATGTAACGCCCGTGGCATTAGTTTTAACGTCTTTCACGTCCGTAACGCCATCAGACAATCGCCCTTGTTGTGTAACGGCTCGACGCTGACTTCATGTATCTCTTCAGCGCTATCTGTTGCTATGCAAAGGTGATATCAGAGGATGTGACGACTCTGGCTACCTTGTTTAATTTCACTAGATAACTTCCACGAGGAACCAGTATTATATCTGTAAGGGCAGGTGTGATAATAAATAAATATATAATCAGTTCAATGAAGTATTCATTATATAATTTTAATTTTATTTTAGCACTGCGTCCTACGACCCATTTGGGTTAGTGATTAATTACTAATTACGCTAACGGGTTTGGAATTGGGGAAATTGAACTCAAAGGAAGTGAACCCGCATATGCGTGAAGGGAGAGTGGAAAACAATTTAGGATTAACCACCCCCAGTTCACCCGACCGAGATTCAAATCTTGATCTCCCCGTTCTCGGAAGTCTAGATCAGCACGAAACTATCCCTTTAGCCAACTACGCCACTGAGGCGAATCACCATATATAACATACACTTGATACAACGCAATCGCTAGACAACCCTAACGTCCATCTCGGTTGTCGTCTAATGTATCAGTCCCTGACCTGCCGCCAGGTAACGGCTCAACTCTTTTTATTCTATGCCAGCAATGCCAAACCCTTCCTTCACCTCTGACAAGACGTGTATTAATCACAACTTGTGAATGTGTGGAATGCCAGGCCTCCACCAATGGTTCGGATTCCATGTTAAACTGTAGGTCTTCCATTTCATCTCACAAACACCCTACCATTACACATTAACGTAAGTGCGTATAGCCCGAACGGGTTGTAGGACGCGATTATAATAATAATTATTATTCTAATATGTCATCCATCAAGTCATGTTATCTGGAGCTATCACTTTTGATAGATATTTTTATTACCAATATAACAGTACAACACCTTAGCTCCGTCGGTGGCGTGTCTGTATACTTAGCAAAGGGTCGGATTCGATTCATGGCACGGCCGAACACTTTAACATTGGTGTAATGTGAATTTCCCCCTTTCACCGTGATAAATTAACGTACGGGGGCTGAGTGTTGTGTCTGTTCTAGATTTAAGCTACTATATAAATCGTGTGCTGATATAATCAGTTGGTTCAGAAAGTGCGTGATAAATAATTCAAATAAATGAAATTAACCTATAAAATAACGCAAATAATAAGGTAAAATAATATCAATGTTGGCCGCAAAGAAATATGTTTGAATTCTCTAATTCAACTGTTCCTAAGCCGTGGTACTCGTAACATCAGTGGTACGTAATGTACAATCATTTCCGGTGGTACGCAGTGGAGGGGAAAAAATAAGCGAATAAACATTGGACCTCGTAAAATCTAATAAATATATTCATAAGGATTCTATCCAAAAATAAAACATATTTAAACAGTGTTGTGACAGCACTGATTCAAGCTCAGACGACCGGTTCAGCCAGCAGTCTGTGTTATTATATCCCAGGGCACCATTTAAAATGTACTGAAATAACAAATATTTAATATTATCTTGGTGGTACTCCAAATTACGGAGGTTGTTGGGATGGTACGCCAGTCAAAAAGTTTGGGAACCACTTGGCTGTTTTTTCAACTAAAATGAAGGTATATCTTTAGTTACTCTTTAAACTAATTTAATTTCTTTCAAAAAATATATTAAATGATATTTTAGAAACTTTGGTTAGCTTATTTCAGCCACAAAAAAGAATAAAAAAATATAGGGATTGTTTTCATAATCGGACACAGGATGCATCCTTTGTGATAGTTCCGAATTACATCTGAGCACGTGACTTGAACTTGATACCTCCAATTAATTCAAACAAAGCTCAGTAGTGCAACCTATATAATATATTTCTCAATTTCTTTAACCGGGGTTTAATACAAATATCCTTATTCATGAAGCACGCAATTTTTCGCCACAGTGTTGCTTCTACAATATTTTATGTTTTTACGTTCCCATCCGGGCTACCCACATGTTTACACAAATGCGCTATGAGGAATGATGAGCCTATAGCCACTTTGGTGGCAGCATGGTCTAAGGCGCTACTCTTGAAGTAGACTAGACTACCAATAATGGGGAGATTGAGGTTCGAAACTCGGTCGGGTGTACTGAAGATGGTTTTTCCAAAATGGCTATCCAATCTCCCTCCATGTAAATGCAGGTACACTTCCTATAAATATAACCTTCCTCATCCCTAAAAACATTAGCGTAATTAGTGTATAAGCGTATAACCCGAACGGATAGTAAGATGTGGTGCTTAAGAAACCTAAATAAAAGGTTTCCGTAAGTGCATTGAAGTAGAATGATAAGCCATTAAGTAAAAGCCACCCTCAGCATACTTAGACGGGATATGAACCTCGAACCATCCGTTTCAAGCAACCCAAAATAAATGAGCATGGTATTTAATCCACGTGCTCACAGATGAAGAAATACATACATTTATAGATAGAAGACATTCAATTCACGTTTTGGATCCGTATGAAATACTTCGTCAAAATATCAAATGAGTTATTGTATCTTTCAAAATAAATAGCTCAGTAAAGGAATTAAAATAAATATAAAATAATGTTGATAAGCGTTCACATAAGGCCATCATACATAGCATAATAATTCACGGACCTGACAAGTAAGACATCAGTTAGCACGCTAGCGAGAGTTTATGTAAAACAGAACCATCATTCAAATGAAGGAAGAAAGAAAGAAAGTCAAAAGAGATCAACAAAAGGGAATTCGAAGAGGAGGAGAGGAAGTTTGATGTTGGTGTGATGAGTATGACATCAATCGCTGGTGTCGATTTGACGTGTCTCCATTTACCGCTAGGTGGTGTGAAATATGTTCCTTCGTCACCGACAGACGCACTGGGTGGGGCATTTTATCTATACTGTGGGGCATCTTAAGAGTGAAGTAGTGCAGGATTATTTTATTACCGACAGACACGCTAGGAGGGGCATTTTATCTATACTATGGTGCGTCTTAAGAGTGGAGTAGCACAGGATTCACAGACGCACCCCTTGGGAGGGGAATTTTTATATATACTGCCGTGCACCTTAAGGTTGGACAGGAAAGGTTGATAGAAAAGTCACTAATAAATTGGTATTGGGAGATATTTAAAAAAAAAATTTCACTGCCCTTTTTTATATCTGTTAGGCCTATACGCATATATATATATATATATATATATATAGACACTGCGTTATGGATGAAGGTGGTAGAATTTAGAGGAAAGGTATCTGAATAAGTGGCAGAGTGGAAAATCATTTAGTTAAAATCACCGCAGTACACCCAGTTGGGATTTAAATCCCAATTTTCTAATTACTGGCCAACAAAGAAATGAGCTTTTCACATAGACCGTTCACGCACTGATACGGGAAAAATAAATAATATTACCAGCGATATTTTTGGGTGTATCTAAATGGTACTGAACAGCTCTGTGTGTAGCAGCCAAGTCCAAGGTCAACTAAAATAACCCGAAAATTAATGTAGGAATAAACACAACGACTAAAAACTACACAAGCGTTTTATTATATCTGAAGCCTTACGTAAAATGTTTGCAAATAAAGTGAATATTGTATGTAATGTATCACTACGGGAGGCCTTTTCGCTCAACCTGTCAGCATCTTCTTAACGAGTCATCGTGTAGGCACTTTTTATAATACCTATTTTCATTATAAAATAAAAACAAAATTTTATATGAACTATAATTTAATTCTAATTTTAGACATTTAAATTATGTAATTTTGAATTTAATATTTTCTATTTTATTAAAAATTGATTAAAATTTTACTTTGACTTATTTTCAATCTTAAAACGAGTATTTAGGGGTTGATTTTTCTTCCCCAACAGACAAAAAGGCTTATTACCCGCCCAGGCTAAATTGATTTTAGATAAGCTAGTATTTTAGGGATGAGGAAGGTATAATTTGAACGAAAGCTACCCACGTTTGCGTGGGTGATGAGTGATAAATGATTTAAAGAATAAACACCTTTGGCACACCCAATCTGGATTAAATCCCTGAGCGACAAACAAGAACTAGGTGGGCCTAACATTTAGTTAACCCATATGTAGGTATAAAGGTAATTAAATTGTGCACGTAATTCCAAAATTGTCATTTTTTGTTCATATAGAGAGAACACAAAAACAAAATAAATTTAATCATGGAAATGTGTCTTTTTTTATAATTATTTAAATCGCTCAGTGCTACAACGTTGTTAGAAAGGGATGCGCTTGGACTATGTTTTTTTTTCCGTGACTTAATACCTGTCCAGTATATACATCTTTAATTACACTAATGGGGTAGGACTTATGAAGGTACGAGTAGAATTTAAATAAATACCACTCCATTTGCTTTTTATGTAGAGAGAGAAATCATTTATAAAATAAGCCATCCTCAATAAACCCGACTGCTAATGGAACCCTGACCTTTTCATCACCGACAAACCAGACAAGACGAACTTAACCTTAAGTCCAAGTGTCACCTGATATTGGTATTGAAATAATCCCACTAGATAATATATTTATTTAAATGTCTTATTTATTCCGGATTTTTTTATCAGCGCGTCTTACTAGCCGCTCAGGCTATTCGCTATATGATAATTAATAATATATGATACTATATATAATCTATACGAATATATATGATAATTACTCTAATGTGGTAGGGATGAAGAAAGGAGCGTTTTATAGGTAATGTACCTGCATTTTCGTGGAAGGGAAGTTGGAAACCATTTAGAAAAAAAACACCTAATTAAAGCTGTCCGGGATTTAACACGAGAGTTGTGCCCTAGACCATTCGGGCACAAGAGGATAATTTATTTTATATTCATGCAATTTGAAGTATTTCCGTAAGTGACCCGCGGGCTGCTAGTTGGACATAGCAAGTCTACCTCACTCTCGTACTAAACTGGATTGCGTTTCCAATCTCGGTAGGATGTAGGTCTACTAAGGCTGTTTTTTCCTAAATTGTTTCTCAATCTCCCTTCAGACAAACCGAGATGTATTTTATATAAAATTCTACCTCTCTCATTCATTATCCACATTGCTTGCCTTATTTTAGTGAAATTTAGCTAATTTATAAATACATTGTTAATTTACGACGGATAGAAGTGTTTAATTTTTTGAAATATTTTTATGATTTTTACTTTCTCGCTATTTTACAGGTATAGAAAGTATTGTGATCCTCAAAAAAATCAAACTTGAGATTTTGATGAATCTCGACGTTTTATGACCCCCCCGAATCCGAAAAAGTTGTTTTTGAATTTCTGTCTATCTGTCTGGCTCTCTGTACTTCCAACTAGAACATAAACTATTTTACCGATTGGGCCAAAACTTGGTTTTCATAGGGTTGCCTCAAGGGGTTTTTGGTATTGGATATCCAAAGCTAAAACTAAGGGTAGTTTACTGAAGTGCAAAAAGAGATAAAATCAATTTTCTCAAAATCGGCTTTAACGATTTTGATTAAATTTCATTTCTAAACACCTATAAATATTCCAAACAAATTGGTCACCCTCAATATTTCGGAAAATGACTTAAAGGGCTCCGGTCTGATGCGTAAATTATAATTTTTCATCATATCTCCCAAACTATTTGAGATATTAAATTACTTATCATTACAAATATGTAGATCTATTTATAATACAAATATTTTTTCCTAAGCATATTTTTATAAAACCAACAACTTTCAAGCTATGAGCCAATAAATATATATTTTTAATTTTCGAAAACAAAAGGTAAAGTATTGCGACCGTAAAAAAAATCTAACTTGAAATGTTAATAGGGGCAAGCCCGAACTGCGCCAGTAAACTGCGCCAGTAATTAATGGGTTTAAAAATGTTCACTTAACCCGGACCCGAATTGCGCCAAGTCTAGTTCAGGTAGACGAGGGGGAACGAAATAAACAAACACCAACGCAAACAAGCTCTTGCCGCGTCTTGTCTTCCCTTCCTTAGGTAAAGGAATGTAAAAACGCCCTAAGAGCCCCCAACAAGATCTGTATTAGCTTTTCTGACATAAGTCTGGCCAGTATTAACAAATTATCTCGGCAACAGTGACTGTCCAAGTGTGTAATTGTTTTATTTTGGTTCGGGTTTTGTATAGACTGTGCTATTAGCGATAATTATTGATATGGAAAGGATTTATAGTGAAAGAGGGAAAGATCTGATTGTCTATAGTAATCATACGTATCGCCAGGTGAATCAATTGAATTTGACGAGGGAAGAGAGGTGAAGATGCACTAAAAAGGACTGTAAGGACAAAATATTCACACTTGATGGAGGATATATTTTCTCGTGGATTGAAGATCAACACAACCACGAATCACTACTAGATCAAGAGTTGAACAGGAAATCCATCAGCAACGCAGCTAAGAGGAAAGTTGAGGCGATTGAGGTTGATCCACAAAGAGGTACATACAGAGAAAAAACTATAAAAACACTGACCCGCAAGGACATGAAATGTTTCAGAAATAACAAACTGCCAAATTTGCCTAAATCTTCCAATTAAATCAATTCACCTTAGATTCAATTGAACTAAATACTACTCTAGACGAAAACTTTTAGTTAAAAAACGAAAAAGAAAAGGGGGTTCTGATATTTTCTTGTGACTCAAATCTTGAGTATTTGTGTTAGAATGGATGGAACCTTTGAATAAGCACCGAAACATTTTCTTCAGCTTTTTACTGTATACAGGTGTTTCAAAGGGTCATAATATCTCTAGTCTTTTGCCTACTTAGAGACAAGAAAAAGCAGTGCTACATTGACGCTAAGAGAATCCTAAAGGACGAGTGCGAGAAAAGAAAACTTCAGCTTCAACCTTTATACACTGTGATTGATTTCGAGCAAGCGCTCCATGAGTGCATCGTGTCAACATTTCCACAAACCAAAATAGTAGGCTGTCAATCTCATTTGGTGCAAACATGGTAAAACGAAACAATTTTTGAATTTATAATTGATTACTATACTTTTCACTGTTGATTTTTTTTTTCACTGCGTTTTACTACCTGATTGAGTTATATTTTTATGTGCTAATTATAACAGTGGGCTTTGGGATGAAATAGGTTGAATGTAGAGAAAAGGAATCCGAATTTGTCTGGAGGGAGAGTGGAAAAGCATTAAGGAAAAACCCCCTTCAGTTCACTCGACCAGGATTCGAACCCCAACTACCCAATCATTAGCTTAAGTAATTATGTTCAAAGTGTATACCTGGGGAATTTTTTAAATGATGAACAGGATTGTATAATTGATCTTAAAAAAAGTAATTATGGGCAGTTTACTAATGACTGATTTTAAAATAATTTGAAATTTCTCAAAAATAGCTTTAACAATTTTGATTAAAACGTACATCTTGAGTGTATTTAAGATGATAATTAATACTGTATACTTGGTTTTGGGGACAAAGTCCTTTTATGAGTAGTTTACTGATGACTAGTTTTCAAAAATTCAAAATATTTTGAAATTATTTTTAACGATTTTGTTAATAGATAGATTAAGTTTACTAATGACTAATTTTAAAAGAATTTGAAATTTCTCAAAAATAGCTTTAACAATTTTTATTAAAACATACATCTTTGGTATATTTAAGATGACAATTAATACCGTATACTTGGTTTTGGGGACAAAGTCCTTTTAAGGGTAGTTACTGATGACTAGTTTTCAAAAATTCTAAATATTTTGAAATTATTTTTAACGATTTTGCTAATAGATAGATTAAGCTCTGTGAAGTATGTGACCCTCAAAAATCCTTTGTATGATTTCTTTTTATGTTTGACTTGATTTTTATTTTATTTTTGTTATTATTATATTATAATTTAGCTTACATTTAGCTATTATTGACAATGTTTTTAAAATGTAAAATGACTTGTTTTTTATTTTATTTTTGTTATTATTATATTATAATTTAGCTTACATTTAGCTATTATTGACAATGTTTTTAATATGGAAATTTTACTGTAATTTTATAATGTTAGATTTTGTTTTATATGGTTAAATATAGTTAATTAAATAATATTTTGACTTGTGTCCTTCTTACCGCCAGCCAAAGCATTAATAATTGTTTACGTTCACAGTTGGCGCAATTCGGGTCCGGTTTGGGGGGGGCACTTTTAAGCTCTTGGCGCAATTCGGGTCCAAGCTAGGTGGTTTGGCGCAATTCGGGCAAGCCCGTTAATGGATGTAGACGTCTCATGACCCCCTGAACCCTAAAAAGTGGTCTTTGCAATGCCGTCTGTTTGTGTGTCTGTTTAAACTTAAAATTAAGAGTTGTTTAATAAATGGCGAAAAGTGAAAAAATCTATTTTCTCAAAATCGGCTTAAACTATTTTGATTAAAATTCGAATCTAAGCGTTGATTAAGATTAATATACACTGGCTATTTTCATTTTCCCATGAAAAAGACTTTTAGTGTATTTTACAGAAGCTGAAATTTCCGTATCTTCGCAACTATTTGAGATACTTATCATTGCAAAATTGTAGTACTATTAAAAATAAAAAAAACTCTTATATGAAATATATTTTTATAAAAACAAAAGTTTCTGAGATATTCGCAAATATATTAATAGAGTTTTGTGAGCTTAAGTTGTAAAGAAATACTACTTAAGTTTTAACGCAATAATTCTCCAATGCCATCCTAACTATTATAAATGCGAATGTGAGTTTGTTTGTTTGTTTGTTTGTTTGTTTGTTACGTTTTCACGCCTAAACTACTCGACCGATCATCATGAAATTTCGCATACACGTTGTCATGGGTACAGAAAAGGACATAGGGTACCTTTCAT
>CABFWB010000050.1:193281-209643 GCA_902151455.1 Timema bartmani
AGGGGGGGGGGGGAAAGGCTGTCAGATGCACCTTCTTGTGCGTGAGCAATAACTACCTCGACAACTTTGAGTGAAGCACCTTGCATCAGCAGCACTTGTGTGGTTTTGGTACCGTTTCTGTTGGAAGGAGCCTCACCTATTACAGAGAGAAAGAGAGAGAGTGCGTGTAATAGCGTTTCTGTCACCATCACGTGACATTCGCGAGAGCTTTGAGGAGGGACTTGTGTAGAGTTAGTGGTGTGGTGGAGATGGAAATATAAACGTGTCATCTCTCACGTCATTAACAGATTGGGATGAATGCTTTGCCAATATACGAAGGTGATAGACATACAAGAGTATTAATATAATAATAAACTTATCCATCAGTCCAAAAGGTTACTACGATCCAATTTTAATTGGAATGGAATTCATTTGACTGCTATAAAAGTTACTAAATTTAATTTCACTTATTAATACAGCAAGTCATGGGATCTGTAGCTCCAACTTTTTTATTTATATTATCAATACCCATAAAATAACACTAAACTATAGTAAAATATTGCCAATAATGACCACAAAATTAGGTTTGTGTGTTTTCTAAGAACCCCTTCTATTAAACATTGGACTGTGGATCTACATTTATTAAAAACCTTTTTAGATTGTGTCAGTTTTATAAATAGCTTTAGGGCTCCGTGAGTTACTACCCATTTGAGAAAACCACATATTTACACCAATTAGATAGAGATGAGCAAAACATATTTTTAAGGATATTTTAACCCCAACCTCCCAGTCACCGGAAAACTATAATAGATGAGACAGAGGCCTATGGCCACTTGCAAAAGAGCTGTGGGTATAAAAAGGGTTATTTTTCCGATTGTTCCATACTAAGGTAAATATGGTAATGTATCTGTGCCTCAAAGGCTTATCCACGATCTTGGAACAGCTATACCACAATCTCTAGTGGACCAGTAGGCCTAATCTATACATTTGTTTATTATCTGCATTAAAAAGTTCATTTGGCGAGATATATTTTGACCCCCACTATGGCTGAAACTTGTATATTATATATTATTTGCTAATTTGCATGCGCTTATGTAGCTACTAATTATGCTAATGGTTTTAGGGATTAAGAATATTATATTTAGATCAAACCTTTACTCGAATTTTCGTGGCAAACAATTTTGGAAAAACCTCCTTCAGTACACTCGACCGAGATTCGAACCTCGATCTCCCCGTCATCGGAAGTCTAGTCTACTGAGAAAATAGCACGTTAGACTATTCGGACACGGAATTGGGTAATAAATATTAGATTGTTTTAGTAACTAGAAAATACTGTTCTTCCCACTAGAATCAGGATATACACACACCCTTCGTTTACACTGAAAGGTAAAAAGCTTGCTTGGTTCTACTATGGCAGGGCTAGTCAATTTATGGTAAGCGTTCTCAAAGTGGCACCCAACCCCATCAATGACAAACCAGACAACACGAGACTGACGTATTTGTTCCCACGTCAACCTATGTGGATTACAAATAATTGAACTCACAAAATTACTAAGCCTTTGCGAATACATGATTATCAATTTGGAATCGAATCGGAATCTCTTTTCACTAACTCGAATCGAATCTAGATAAAAAAATTTAAAGTTAAATTGTTTCAAGTAGAATATTTTTAATGAATCCAAAAATAATATTTTATAATCAAATTTGATCAAATCCATATCGAATATGATCCTAAATTGTATAAAATCTTGCAGTTTGACACGTTCTTCATATGGTTTAGCAGCACCAAAACTACATCAAATTAGAAAGTTCAACATCCATCCACCCACTTTTTGATAGGTCCTTGTTGTACAATCCTGAGCTAACTATGGCAATGACAAACCGATAATGGTAATTAATAAATTCAAATAAATTAATTATTTGAGATAAAATATTACTTTGATCACAAACTGGGTGCACTAACTAACGCAGCCCATTAACAACGCAATATTTAACAAAGCACAATCATAAAGATAAACAAACTAATAGAAATTGTTACATACATATTTTGGATAAAAGATCATCATAGTTAAACAAAGAGCATAAATAAATATTATCCTCGGTTACAGACACATATTGAATAACAAGCATCATGGCTTTCCAGTGAACATTATGGTTCACCAAGCTATGTCGCCATTGTAATGTCGTAATGTTGTAATTGTAATGTCACTGCTAGTAAGGCATTGGATAATCGTTTGATTTTTAGCTAATTTGCTATAGCAACGCTAATAGATCCCTTTCAAGATATTTTTTTTTCCGTTTATTTTTAGATTTTTCTTGTCTGCCAATACAAAATTCAAATTTCTACCAAATCGAGAAGTTTGTTTTTTCTACTAACCATTTTCCACCCCCTACTTTTAAACTACAAACTTTACAACTTTAATGTTTATTGAGAGGTTGTCCGTTTACAGATTTAAATTTTATTTCATACCGGAAAGGAGATTTTATAATAACTTTGGAAAGATTTTAAGCTAGTATCTTGCCCACCCTTGTCAGTTCCCTTTCTAAATACGAGTATTAAGTAATCAACACTTATTTTCCTATCCCTATAAATTCCTGGTGAATTTCAATTTTCTACCTAACCTAAAAGATCCTTTCTTTTTACTCAATACTCTCACCCCCTCTTCCCTTCTATATTTATTACATTCAAAATCAACAGTTTTTTTTTATAGTTTTACCTTTCTTCCACATTAGGAAGTAGTTGTCTGTTACTAGTTTTGGAAATTTTGAACCCCCAAACCCCCCTTCTTCAGTTCACCCTTAGAAATTTCAAATTTTAAGATGTGATTATCTCTACCTGTCTGCCAAATTTTAATTCTACAACTCATATGAAAAGTTGTTCCTATCTGTAGCTCCCCATTTTCCAATCTTGGTCGGAGAAATACGGTGATAAGTGATTCTGTGAGTATCACACCCTTCCGCCCTCTTAGGGCAAGAAATTTAAAAATCCTTCAAAAGGTCTCACACAATTCTAGAAGGAAGCCACTTTAAATTTCAAAGTTCTATGTTCACTGGTTAGAAAGATACATAGGTGCATTTTGAACACTTTCACACCCCGTTCCTCTCCCCCCTTTTCCCCACCTCAAGATATCAAATTTAAGATTTTAAGACTTATTTGGTTAATTGGAGTTGTCCTTCTGCTTACCTGCCAAGTTTAAATTTTCTACAACACTTAGTAGTGTATTATTTTTCTGTCAAACCCCCACATCCTACCCCGATATTTCCTGGAGTCTCATCTAAAAATTTAAGGTTTTCAGATTTTTATGATTATTTGGAGTGGTCCTTTTACTTTCTTGCTAAGTTTTAATATTCTACACCATATTAAAAGTTTTTTCCAATTATAGTCCCTCTCCCAATTCATGGAACAGCAATTTTGAAATTTCCCTTTTTTAGTTTTTTTCTGGTTATATGGGGCTATCTCCCTAACTTCCTGCAACATTTCAGGTTTTTAGCTCATTTGGAAATGAGTTTTATTTTCCAGACTAATCTACTTTTATCTTTATATTTATATATATACGTACCATTTATTTCTATCTCTTTTTATGTATATATATATATATATATATATATATAGAGAGAGAGAGAGAGTAAGAGAAAGAAGGTTAGAGATAAATAAATGGTACATATATATATTTAGAAAGAGAGTGAGACATAGATAAATGGTACGTACGACAAAATCACACACACTTTCTCATATTGTGTTTTATAGCTTGGAAGAAAATTTTCAAAAAGAGGTTTTCAGTAAACTACCCTTATGTAAGTTTTCCTCATACGATCAAACACATTGTCTCATTATTATTAATTGTTCTGTCTCACGACAGGTCCATTCCTATTGTAAGTGAACTTAGACCACCAATGAGCCCTGTCCTTCGCCTCCTCCTTCAGCAACCATAATTTTCTTCTTTCCTTCAACTCATTTAATATTTGAATTCTCCTTCTTCCTCAACTCCTCTTTCCCTCACCCTTTACTTCTAAAACTTCGTGCAGAAGTCAGTTCCTGCTAAGGATGTGTCCGATCAATTTTGATTTTACGAAAGAATCACATGCAAAATGGTTCGTTTTATCCACTCATCTTAGGACTCCTTCATTTGTCAACATTTCTGTCCACCTGATCTTCTCAAGTTTTCTCCAATACCACATTTAAAAGCTCTTCAAGTATTCCTTTACCATCTTCCTAACAATCCAAGTTTCTGCACCATACATGCTTTACATGCATGTTTCTTCCTCAATAAAAACTATTTAAATATTCGTATTTATTTTAAACACATTTTTTGAACATTTAAATTTTTTTGGGTAAAAATATGGGATTTGTAAACCACCCTAGAAATGTTTTATATTAGTAAAAATAATAACTTATTCATCAGATACCCATTTTGAGCTCATTCTTTAAGGCCAATTTCAAAAATTTCAGATTTTCTACAATTGGTTTCAAGTAAGTTACCCATAAATTAATTTATCCTAGGAACATAAACATACATTATGATTGATCATGTAAAATAATACCCCTATACCAATTTGAACAAAATCGTTAAAGCCATTTAAAATAATTAAATTTTAAATAAATCAGTCATCAGTAAATTACTATAAAATTATATTTTTAGAATAACAAATAATATATACATACATAATTATTTTAATATAAGAACGTAACATATACTTACTTTTAATAAAATAGCTGGAGCCAAATTTTAAAAATATTGAATTTTTAGAAAAAGCCCATCGCTAGTAATCTAGGTTTAATTGAATTTTCACCAAAAAAAAAGGTTAAGTTATCAAGTTTTATTTGTTATTTCAAATAAAGTCGTAGATCCATTTTAAAAATATTATCAGAAAACTATTTTTAACGAACTGTTACTCAAAAAAAGGGTGTAAAGTGTTATATGATAGGTCAAAAACTCCTAGAATACCAATTTTAATACATTTGTTAAGTCCATTAAAAAAATTAGAATTAAAAAAATCACTTTTCAATAACTTACCATTGATTTGAGAGCTAGAGTCAAAATAAAAAAGGCTCCCCTCACCCTCCTTCCCCCCTCACCCACCTATTTCGCTCCAAGGTATTGGGAAACAGACAGAATCCACTATTTTGGGTATGGACACATATAAAATGAAAATATTATTCATAATATCGGGGTTGTAGATTTTCACGATTACAATACTTTCTCTTGATTTGAGAAAGTTAAATTTAATTAAGTCCAATAAAAAAATAAGGCTACCACACCATGGTTAAGTAATAAATACATTATATATAACAAAATGCACATAACACAGGTTTATAATGGTATAGTCATATAATTAGGTATGTTATCTTCTTTAAAAAGTTTAATCATTCAAAAGTTTGACTTTTATATTGGAATATCGAATTAAATTCAATCTAATCCGAATCTGGGATCCATTTGGATTTCAAATTTTAAATTTTTATCTAATCTTTCATAGATTAAGATTCGGAATTTCGAATCAAATACGAATTTTAGCACGATTCAGATTTGGATACTAAATTTTGAAACTTCGCACTGGTTTAATATATATATTTAGTTTAATAAAAAAACATAATAATGAAAATGGAGGCAAGCCCCTCAGATTACACACATACAAAGCTTTAGTCACATTTTGTTTTGTTTTCAAATAATGGGGAGATTTAGGTTCAAGTCTCTGTAAAATGTACTAATATTCTGTTTCCTAAATGGTTTTCTCTTTCCACGCAAGGGCAGGTTTATTTCCTTTAAATTATAACGTTTTCACCCCTATCTATCAGTGCGGGTATCTGAATATGCGGGATGGGTTGTTAAACATGAATTACAATAAATACAAATGTTGAATTTTTTTTAGTTTTAGAAATAAGAAAAAGAAAAGTTTTTTCATAATCTAAAACTGTTGCATAGAGCCTCTTACAATAAAATAAAATATCTCTGAATTGGAGTATTGTACTGGTGGTAATTTGTTTTATTTTTCATTTTCAATCACGTAATGTATAGTTCATTACTTCGCGAATGCTAGAGTTAATAAATTTATATTTCCATAATAATAAAAATACTAAACCGAAAATATACATGCATAGGCCTATATATAATCAATTTGAGGCTTAGTGCTACTTTCACTTTTATTTCTACATTCATTCAGACTAAATAGACACATTTATTTTAACAGTGTTTTGAAAAATCATAAAAGAGGAGTTTGTATATTACCAAGAAGGAAATTTTTTCTATTTATTTAAGCTTATTTTGGTTAAATTAATTAAAAAGTAATAGAACCAGCAGCGTTGGCGGGAGCTTCAATTCATAACCAAGCCATTTCATTGAAAACGACCACACCACTTGATCATAATTGGAGGATAGCTGAGCCATATGTAATAAAAAAAACAATTTAGAGTTGATTGTGGACCAACCGATCGATATGAAAACTCTGTTGAATTTTAGGGAGTGGGGGAGATTTGGAAATGGTTTTACGACCAAACAGAAGGGTTTTGGTCAAAGTGAAGTGATTTAGAAAAAAAAAGTAGTAGATTTATTCTTTTTTTTTTGTTTTTTCTCTGCATCTTACTACCCATCCAAGAAATGCATTTAATTAAACTAATGGTATAGAATGGTAGAATTAGTTAGACATGTACCCTCAGTTGCGTGGAAGGAAGATTAAAAACAATTAGGGGAAAAAAACACCCTAAGATTATATGGCAGAGATTCAATCCCCGACTTCCCTTTCACCGACACACCAGACAAGATGGCTTGACACTTAGTCACGTACCCCACCAATTCTAGTTACTTCCTTATTTAATTTCTACCCATTCATATTGGTGGCTACGGGGACAAGGACGCGAGTCTCGTCTTATTTGTTACTCTGGTGACGGGGAGATTATGGTTTGAATTCCGTACGGGTGTATTGAGGTGGTTTTTATTAATTGTTCCCACAAATTCGGGTATATTTCCTTCAAATTCTAACTTCCCTCATTTCTACCCCTACAAGTGTAGGTATGCAGAAATTCCGAACGGATAGTAAGACACGATGCACGTAAAACGTTGGAACCATTTACTGTGATAATAACCAGTAGTTAGCGTAGCGCTAGCTCTGACCCGACCTTAATCTATACTTTCTAATGGTAACGCAATGAGCTCCTCCACTCATTTGTTTTTATGTGCTTCTAGTGTATTCAAGGGATGTACAATTAATTCAAGCTTAGTATGAATGAGAATATATTATTATACACATAAAAGAGTTAGCTTTTTTTTAAATGGTAGGTCAATAGTTTGAAAATACTTTAAAACATATATTATCATGTTCCAAACTTATTACAAAAATAGATGATAATACACAATCATGCATAAGTTTTCATGCATTTTACTGTAATTACTGGAACAACATATTTAAAATCGGTTATCAGTAGCCTGCCATTAAATAGATTTTCCCCCCAAAAAATTTATGATCATTTGAAACCTTTATCAGAGATAAACTTTGTTATAATACTTTTGTTAAAAATCTCAAATTTTCAAAATCAGTTATCGGGAAACTAGACTCAACTATATAACTTATGTATATTTTTAAAAATATAATCAGTTACTATATTTTTATTTATCTTATAAAACAAACCCAGATACCCATTTTGAACTAAATATTAAAAAATATTTTAAAAATATAAACAATTTTAAAAACCAGTCGTTATTAAAAACAATACAGTAGGCTTACATAAAAATTTCCCTGGAAAACATGTATTCATTGCTATTTATTACGCAAATCACTCTCTGGATATAAATTTTAAATAAAATAGTCAAAGTAGTTTTCAAATGATTTTTAATTTTCAAAAAATAATCAACCATAAACTACTCGTTATTTTAGGCCTAGAATCAAAATCACGACTTTTCCTCTAAGTTTTAACATAAAAGTATAAATATAGGGTCAACCTTAAGGTTATGATTAGCATCTACCTTTTATGTGACCCCAAACTCAAATAAGTGAGCTATATAACTCAGCCTATTGTCTGTCTATCTGTTTGTGTGGGTCCCCTGGAGATACAAGCGAAATGGTTTGGTGGATTTTGTTCAAACTGGATATTTGGATGTTGCGTGATAATATCCCAGGACTTTTTTTTAATGATTTTGATTATATATGTCAAATATAATATGGTAGTTTACTGACGAATCATTTTTTGAAAATAGAAATTTTTAGAAACTTGTTTGGAAATCTTTGTTTAAAATGAATATATTGGGAAACTTTGATATAGCAAATAACACTGTTTACTTATTTTTGGGGAAACATTTGTTGAAAGGTAGTTTACTGATGCTTGATATTTAAAATTTGAAATTTTTTGCAAATTGTTCTAACGATTAAAAAAAAAGATTTAATAATAATAATAATAATAATAATAATAATAATAATAATAATAAGCTCCGCATCTTACTAACCTTTCGGGTTATACGCTTAAGTACTAATTACGCTAATATGTTAGGAATTGGGAGGCTTGAGTTTAAAGGAAATGAACCCACATTTGTGAGGAGGAGTAGTGGAAAAACATTTGGGAAAAACTACCCTAGTTCACCCGAGCTAGATTCGAACTTCTATCTCCCCGTCCTCGGCAGTTTAGCTCAACACGAAATTAGCGCGTTACCTAACTACGCCACTGAGGTGGGTATATTGAGTGAATGATTTACTTGACAAATACCACCTTATAATAATTTTTTAGTTATACATTTAGGAATAGTTAAATGATGATTAATTTTGGAAAATTTGATTTTAAAAAAAAATTTGTTTGGATGGTAATGAAAAAAATATCAGTAGGATGTTTGAAATATCAAATACAATGGATTTTTTTGGGGGGGGAGGGGATTAGTTTAAGAAGTAGTTTACTGGAAAATAAATAAAGGGGTCGAGGAATAAACATGGTAACCCTCATTTCATGAAAATATTTTTAGCAGTGATTTCGTGTAGCCTACCTATTGAACTACAAGTTGATGTTATAGTCAGTCAAGACCTTGAGTGTAGATGATATCAACGAATACTGTATTTATTTCTATATATATATTTACGGATTTAATATAGGTTTAAATAGTGAATATGACCCATTTAAATCCTGGAAGGGTATTATGTTTTTAGAAAATATTAACATTTTTAAGATGGCTATGAAGTCTTACTCGTAGCTAGAATTTGATATCTTGGGAGTTTTTGAGGAATGTTTAACATGACAAATAAGAATATATGCTTGTTTTAATCAAAAATAATTTAATCAAAAGTAGTTTACTGAAAAGTTATTTTACTCTATTAGGTTGCCAAATGGTCTAACGAATCAATTTCCCAATAGATTGGAGAACCAATGACAGAGAGTTTGGGGATCTAATAATTTTGGTCGGATGTGCAGAAGGTTGTTTTACCTAAATGGTTTTCTATTCTTCCTCCAGGCAAATGCTGGTATACTTCCTCTAAATTCAACTTTTCCAATATTTTACACATTGGTATATTTAGTAAATATGCGTACAGCCCAATAAGTTGAGGGGTGCGGTGCTAAATAAAACAACAAATCAAACTTTAATAACCTAAATAAAAAATATTTACGATTGTGTCATACCATTTATGTGTGTTCGGTAACACATAAAATCCAAGCTAAACGCCAATAATTTTCATGGTTACATAATTTCTGTATATGAGAAAGTAATATTGGATAATTAGTTCTTATAAATTGTAGGAACGTCCCTTAAAGAACCTTATCTGATGGTTAAAACATTTACCATTTAGTCTTAAAACATGAAATTACGAGTTCTGAGCCTGTCACGTTTGACCAATAGTGTTAATTTTGACAGTTTTATCCAAAATCTATTGATATTTTATCAATGTTGGCTACAGTATATCCTCAGATTATTAATATGGAAACATCCGCTGGCCATAAATTCACTAATTTGAAAGCGGAAGCCCCAATTTCAACTTATGGATAAAAAAATTTGACCATATCCAGAAATGAACCCGGGACCCTCACCTCAATAAGCACACGCTCTACTGAGTGTACCAAGTTGTGGGACCATTACACCCCATATTAAAAAAAGCCAGTATTAATCAACTAATGTTGAACTAGCTGATGATATAGCAAAAAAGGTCCCGTGACCTTCTAAGTGTAGCTAATCAACGTTCTCCTATCAGGTCCGTCAATAAACTGGAGATGGAAAGGCTTGAGGAGTAGGGAGGGGGGAGGGGGGTAACTTCCGAGAGACTGATAACAAGGGTATAGAGAGCCACGCCCAATTCAACCAGTCAACTACTTCAAGATAGATCAGGCACTAAAAACAAACACTGCAAAGATTCAAGAGGAAAAGAGACCCTTGTCGTGACTTAGAGAACCCCTCCATTCTGCCTGTTGGAGCTGAAGAGACTGTAGCTGTTTATTTAACACCGCCCGAGCCTCAACAAAGAGAACATTACATAAAACATTTACTTAAAATTGGGAACATTCATTTCTGAATCAATTACAAGAAATCATGATAAAATCTCTTCGAACGATCATTTTTTGGTTTCCGGTAGCATGTCTGTCTACTGAGCTAAAGGTCCCAGGTTCGATTCCCGGAATGGCAAAAAAATAAAATCATTGGTGAAATGTGGGTTTCCCATTTCAAAGGTATGACTCAACGGCTGTGGGCTAGATGTTGTGTCTGTACTAGATTTAATTTAGTTTATAAGTCGTGTGCCGATATAATCAGTCAGTTTAGAAGGTGCACGTTAAATAATTCAAATAGATGAAAAAAAATTGTCTCCACTTCTCACTAATCGTTCGGGTTACACTACACGCATTTGCACTAAGTACGCTAATGTGCTAGGTATGAGATAGGCTGAATTTAGAAGAAACGTACCTACATTTGCTTGGAGAGAGAGTAGGAATGACCAGCTATGTACACCCAAACGGAGTTCAAAACACGAAACTACCGTGACCGGAAAACTATACTAGACAAGAGATACTCCTTTATTCACGTTTCCACAGGTATTGGTATTCATTGATTGAAGTAAAACGTTTAATTAACCCACCCATTCAACTAGTTGCCTCATGCCTGTCAATAATTTACTCAACACGGTTTTCAAATTTTTTTTAAGTATATAGCTTACGATTTAAGGAGATGCATTGACATTATCGCCGTCGATTGATAGGTTGGGTTCGATTAAGGCTAGTTTTCTCAATATCTATTCACTTTAATGTGTGTGAATCTTATCTAAGATATCTTCCTATTTACTAGCTTTTAGAGCACCCCATTATTACCTTTTCAAGTCCCTCATTTATAGCTTTTAAAACATCTTATTCCTACTTTTTATAAAATCCAATTAAAACCTTTCAAAGCAGCTCATTTCTACCCTTTAAAAAACCCAATTCCTAATTTTTAGAGCACGGTGTTAGTACCTTTCTAACAACTAATTTCCACCCTTTAAAACACCTCATTCCTACTTCTTAGAGCACCGCGTTAGTACCTTACAAAGTACCCGATTTCTACCATTTGAAACACATCTTTACAACGTTTCTACCTCTTAGAGCACACCTATTAATAAATCTTGGATAATCTCATTGATTAGTCTTGTGTGACAAACAAACAATAATGATAACGGCTTTGACGTGATCTGAATAAAACTCACCACTGTCTCTTATCCAGTAGTTGATGGACTTGGGCGATGCTTCAACGTAGCACTCGATGGTGACGTCAGTGCCCAGTGGAGCTCCTACCAACTGGTTTGGTACTTGAATCACTGGATGAACTGAAACATAGGAGGATAATTACTACACATTACAAATTATCCATCAATTAATAAACATGGCATCTAAAATAAAGACACCTAATTGGCTAGAACCCATTTTGGTGGGAACGTTGACTAAATATCAGGCTCATCTAGCCTGGCTTGCTGGTGACGGGAAGGGAGGGGTTTGAATCTTAACCTGGTGTAGTGAGGGTGTTTTCTCCACGTGAATGGATGTACATTTCCTCTAAATGTGACCTCCTTCCCTCATTAGAGTAGTTAAACCTACCGGGTAGTTAGCGCGGGGAAAAATAAATCTGCACCCCCGAATAATAGCTTTTCATTATTTTTAAATACTATATTTTTTCTTCCAGAAGCACACCTTTAGGTTATTGATAATATATGATAATAGCAACTAGCTTTTGGTTGCAGCTTCGATCACGTTAATGTCAGTTTTAAAAACATGCTAATTAAAAAAATAACGTTTCTAAATTCAGAGTTTTTAATTTCTCGTACAAATAAAAAATTTGCTAGAGATAACCATGATGAAAACTTTGAAGTTGATTAAAGAGGTATCCTCAGTATCAAAAAATTCAATGTAGAGTAATAATTTTGGTTTTCATATTAAACTCAGAGAATATTTGTATTAAATGAAGGAAATTAAGTAAAAATTTTAAGGCAAGGCCTATTTTTATAACTAGGTCTACCATAATATTTTCCTCTCAAACTGGGACAAATTTAGGATTTTACTGGAAGAGAATCATGACCCCATTGGCATAAAAGTGTAAATTAGCATTAACACACTTTTACAAGCTTCCGCCCCCTCCCTCAGCCCTATTCCTTACCAATCTAAAGAATGTTTATGATGTCATTGGCGATATAAGTTTTTGAAAATTAATTCCCATTTAAAAGTTATTTTTGATTATTCATTTATATGAAAACTGAAGCTAAACTCACTGATATAACTATACTTGAATGTATTACAAAGAAAAGTATGAATACAAAGATGAAGTTATAAAGCATAATTTACTATAGGCCAGCAGATTTAAAAAACTTAAAGTCTACATCTAAAAACACTAATTATTAACTGGTCTAAACCAATCGTATTTGTTACTTGCGTGAACATTTTTTAGAAATTCTTTGTTATTCCTTATCTTTTCATAAAACTCATTGCAACTTATTTCAATGTTTATTTTGTAGTACATTAGACATTAAACTGTTTATTCTACCAATCTTCCTCTTTCTTGAGACCATACATTGTTCATAAGTACACCCATTCAACTGCCTGGTAGGCAGAAAATGGACTCCATAACTCGGCCGAGGTTAGATACAGACATGTTCTTGTCTTTGAAGTGATTGAATTGCTGAACCCACTTTTGTTCACAATTTAAGTTCGTGGTTTTGAAAGTGTCACAGTTTGAAGACCAAAATGCCTTGGCAGCTACCACTTTATAAAATGGTTCATCTAAGTTCATCTAAGCACCATTTCCAAGCGTATCATTAATTTTTTCTGCTGAATTTTCAATTTAGGGCCATATAATCTCATCGTTTTCCATCCAGACAAAAGATTCTGATCCACTGAAACTATTTTCTCATAGATCAATGTAGCACAAACATCGATTATAAAATATTTGTAAATTATTTCATAAATATATCAACATTAATGCTTCAAGGCTTCTCTAATGAATTGAACAATTTTTTTGCTCCTTGTGGTATAAATCTATCATCCCACCTTTCTTTAAGATTTGTTAGGCCTTTCAATTTCTTAAGTTCGATAACAATATCAGTTGTGCTTGCTTTTGTTTTCTCTATAGTCAATATGGTTTTGTTTATTTTTCATATTCTTAACGTTTTTCTTCTGACCGGGACAAAATGACAAACCGGCCGGGACTCCGGGACTAGACCTTCAAACCGGGATGTATGGTAAGTCTATTTATAACTGACGTTGATGATCTTATCATCTGGAGTGAGGAATTACAGGTTGCTGCTAGAACTATCATGGAAACACAGCGCATATAGTTGATCATGTGAGAAACACTTGCCGTGAAGATCAACAACTTCTGCCACAATCAGTGTTTGTCCTTGCACTGTGTTGATGGTCGTCGCATGGCAAATATTGATAGGAAATGCATGCATTTAAACTGGAAGAGCAGATTTTATGGAATTACAGGTATTCTTGGTATCAAGACCAATTCTAATGTAGTGCAACCTGACATGACAATCGCCTCTTTGATAAAGTTTTGCAGATTGCTAGCTCGTAAGTGGGTCCTATTAAACCCTTTAGGTGGGTTCAAATTACGCAGCAAAATGATGAGTGCTCAAATTTGAATTGAAGGGCGTTGATGGGTAAGCCGAATGTACTAAGGGAATAAAATAATATACAGAATAGTGTCTATGGACATGTAGGTATGGAATAACATTTAGAACTGTCTAAAATACAATCGTTAAATTTACTAGCTTATTCATTTTTGGAGCTAGACTATTTTGCTCCTGAAACTACGAAATAACTTTGTTTTGCAGAGGATTTATGTAGGAATAAATAAAATGAACTAATTACTTGATATTATTGACCACGACGCATATTTGAGAGTTATTTAAGGACACCTTGCTTTCGTTCTGTGCAAATACTCCGTTGTTGAGTTTCAAAAATATGTAGACCAATAATTAGTCTAGTTTTTGTCTTCGCACAGACAGATGCACATGTTGGTTGACAGGGAATGTTTCAAAACGTCTAGGATATATAGATTGTTTTCAGGAAGGCGTTACCCTTGTCAGCTCTGGTGACTCTCGGAATGACCGGTAGGGTTTGTTGGAAGTCTCTAGAGAACAATACGATAACGCTTCCTATAAGCACAGTGCTGCTTATGAGATTTCTCAGTTTTATATATATAATATATATATATATATATATATCCTCAATTGAGGTCTTATGGGACATTGTACTCTAACATATCCTAACATAAGAGATACTTTTTGTGGTAATTTGGATGTGAAAATTTGCTTTGGTATGTTGCACTCGGCAATTTGCTCGTTAGAGCAATGTAAAGGTAATTTAAATATCTCATTCGCTATGATTTATTCTTCTAGCAAAGTAGTGGCTATACCCAATGAAGTTACTGTAAAGGCAATAGATACCGTAAACCTGAGATTAACCAAGAACAAACTATATATAAAAGTATTTACTTTACATTCAGGTTCATCTTAAAAGAACACTTTTCATACTGGATCTCGAACACTCTATAGTACTGTTAGGTGTACGATCAATCTGTGTTCAAAAGCGGTGTGTTTATAATCAAAGTTTGTAATATAAATGGTCGGTCATTTATCTTCGCTCTCAAATAGTATCTATAGAACATAATGCCGTACAAATTGTCGGGTAGAAGAAGACCCAAGTCCTTCATGGTCTTGACCGAGAAAGTTTTTACAATTTGGCTTAGTTCACTCTAACCTGCACTAAAAATATATTCGTTGAAGTCTAAATTGTCTAACGATTACTCTGCTGTGGTTATATATTCCATACATTCCAAAAGATTATCCTGTGGGCGAGCCAAGTTTCGAGAGGAACTATCACGTGAAAAATATTAATATGATGGAGATCAAATATCTGAGTGAGGTGGAAGGGTGACACAAAGCAGCTTTCAATAAAGTATCGCTTCAGTGTGAGTCATCCTCTAAGAGTCGCAGAATTTTGCAAGCTAATCGGTAGGATGCGTGGGGTAGGTCGTTTATGGTACGTAGATTTTCAATTGAAGCTGGACCTTTGAAGACATGGACCCGTATTCTCAAATAATAGCTCACTGTGTTATTTGGATGTACGGTATATACCATAGCGAGGACAGTACTCCAGAGGGTTCTTAAACTAAAGCACCTTTCTTTGGCACTGGAGTTTCTTAATTTTACCAGTATTATAAAAAGCAACCTCATTGAAAGTAAGCATTTTCGCAAAGAGATCCTTAGCGCACCATTCGAAGAATGTTGTTAATGGTGTGTCGCCTGGGTTGTTCATTACTTCAGTGGTATTAGTTGCTGCAAAATATACACATTGTGTATTTTCGAGATGGACAGTTAGATGCATAACGTCCTGAGTAATCCAAGCTCATTGGCAAAGTTAACACTAAACGTCAATTGATCACTGCACTTATTGATTTACTTACGTACATACATAATTGATTTGATGAAACAGCACAGGTCCTCATTATTTTTGGAATCGAATTCTCTCAACAGCACTAGGTTTTGTGGGATCACCCAACGATTGTCTATCTCCAACGCTCAAGAGTGGATCATACCCAAGCCTCCTCCATTGTCAGAACGCCGTTATGGTATTTGGAATATCCATCATGCTCATCAACGTATCTGTTTGAAACATCTTTGGATAATCTTTTCTTTTATGCACGGAGATGATAAAATCAAAAGTCCGTATAGGCCGTGTGCCATACGTTTGATTACACTTATATTCAGTTGTGGGTCGATGTTTGAATCCCGAAATCTCCGAACCTATCACCGAATCTATATCACCGGGTCTGATTTTTTCTTTAAGTCATAACGGTAGATAGTAGATGGGGTGATGACCTGGATCACTTTGACCTACTTTTCTCTGATTGGCTGCTATAAATAGCTCACATCCCTCCCCTCCCTCCCCTCCCTCCCCTCAAACCC
>CABFWB010000050.1:212382-227772 GCA_902151455.1 Timema bartmani
TTGTTGCCCTCTAAGGGACGTCACAGGGCGAGATGTGTACCCACATTTGCGTGTCATTGACATTCGAACCCTCCAACACCGCCCGAATGAGAAAGATAAAATAATAAAATTAGTGATGTACCGTCATTTTTTCAGGGCTGAAATGTGAAAACTGTCAAAGTTATTATTTATGCTTTCTCCTGCTAGATATCACTGACGGCATTCGAACCCGGGACTTTTGACGTTTGTCGACCTTGCAGTGAATCGAACTCGGGACCCTGCGCAAAGTGTGTGTAATAAAATAAACTTGAACCCTAGGACAGCTTCAAATACAGTATAGGGCAGTTAATTTATCACTATGAAGGGTTAAACCTACATTTTAAAGCATACAGGGAATCTAACTCTGGACCCTTGGCAGAGTGCGTGTAATAAAATAAACTTGAACCCTAGGACAACTACAAATACATTCCAGGGCAGTTAATGTATCACTATGAAAGGTTAAACCCTCATTTTCACCCCATGTCTGGAATCGAACTAGGGTCCTTGGCTAGGCAAACAAACAAATTATCATGCGCGAAGAAACCGGCCTCGGTACACACGCATGACAGACAAGTGTGAGATAAGCGCTGATATTGACCAGGTGAAATGTGTAACAGCATGTGCCAGGGCTTGAAATGTGAGGTAATTAGCGTTTGTTGCCCTCTAAGGGACGTCACAGGGCGAAATGTGTACCCACATTTGCGTGTCATTGACATTTGAACCCTCCAACACCGCCCGAATGAGAGAGATAAAATAATAAAATTAGTGATTTGTTGTTGTTGTAGCTTCTCGTTAGGAATGTTTTAAATTAATTAATTGTTGATTGGCAATAAAAAAACTAGCAATAAAATGTTGTTATTATTTTTTAAATCCCTAGAACAGAGAGGTAAAAAATTGAAATTTGGTGAGATATTAAAGAGACCACACTAAAAGCCCAAATTTTTAAAATTTAAATTTCAAAATGGGAGGGTCCCATGGAGGTAGTAAAATGGAGGATGAGAAGAAATTTTCAAAATGATAGAAAACCCATTTAGAATGGCATAAAATATAAATTTGCAAATAGATAGAAAAGTATGAAAGTATTTTAAAATTTAAAATTACGATTTTGGTTTAAGGATAGCTAATTAGAATTTCAAAATCTAATATAAAAAAGGTTTCTAAGTGTGGTAGAAAATTTAAATACTTGCAAGCCGCTAGGACGACTGCTTCAAATAATCAAACATAAAAAAAAACTGAAGATTTGAAATTTCAAAATTTGTTCCAAGAAATGTGGTCTAAAATTTTTTAAAGTCAATAAAAAACTTCTCAATGTGGGATAAAATTAAAATTTGGAATGTACCTTCCCAGAAAACCTAATTATATAAAGGCCTAAATGAAATGAATTTCAAAACTGAAAAACGAGAAATGTAAGAGCTCAAAATTGATACAAATAATTTAGAGCACTATTTTCATTGTGGTTGAAAATTAAATTAGACAGGCACGTAAAAGAACCATTTCAGATAACCACATAGGTCTTAAAATTTCTAAACGTCAATGTGGGAACCAAAATGGGTTGGGGGAGGGACAGTAGCTTGAAATTTCTCATACACTACTAGGAAATCTTCCCTTCATTACGGAAAAAAATTTAATTTGGGAAAATTGGTAGAAGGATCACTCCAGATAATATAGAGATTGAAAGGTTTTTAAAATAAGAAAATAGGGGTCCGGTAAATGTATGATAATTCGGGGGCTCTCAAAACTACAAAATTAATAGAAACAAACAGACCGACACTTTGTTCTATAAGTAGTAAGGGTATTTAAAATATACAATATATTAAACAATAATTAGTAAATTCGTGAGCAAATAAAATGGTTCAAATTAATCATTTTTATTTTAAATTAGCGGAGTTAATTATCGAATAATGGATTGCATTGCTACCCCGGCAACACATTTATTTGTTTTCAAAATACAGAAAAATAATCTCTTCATTTTATTTCTTCCAACCTAGTTTTTAATTAACTGAAAAAATATCAAATTAAAATTTTTAAATCGCGACTTCGAGGTGCACAATGATGTAATTTCACAGGGGCTACTGATATTTATCTTTAGCTCTCTGACTTTGGTAGATATTGCACAATGTTCCCGACAGAGAAACAAGCTCTTCATTTTATCAATACTGAGTAAAAGAAAAGTTTATAAACCAAATAAACATCCTGACAGGTTGAAATAATGTTGTAATGTTGCATTCACATTAATATTAATCAAATATGAAAAACAACTATTGTCTTTGAAATACTGTATTTGGAAAAAAAACACTCAAAAGGTGAACACTAGTGGAGGGTTGAGTTCTTTTGTACTAGAATAATTTGTTTAAAACCATTAATATTAATGTACTCTATCTAAAACCATATTATAATCCCATTACTTCATTCTATCGAGCTGTTTATTTGTTTCCTAGACTTTGGTTTTTCAATTTGAAATTTTATTTTTTTGAGCCAATTAATTTGCTCACAATTTTACCAATTGAGTGTTTAATTTTGTATTTTTGTAGAATATGAAGAATACGTTTTAATTCCCGACCGGGACTTTATCAAGGGCATTTAGATCAGTAGGTAGTCGCGGTGTTGGGTATGTGAATCTTCTATAGTTTCTAGATCTAATGTAAAATTCCAAACTTGGAAAGAATGAAGGTAAGAGTGTCCAACCGAACAAGGTCCAAACAAATCGGTGATCTTTTGTCATCCGATCTTCCTTTTTGAAGTTCAGATGATTACAGGCCCCCCTCCCCTTTGCAAGCGTCTATTTTCCCTCGTCTGGGGCTGGAAATCATGGCTAATTACCACGAGGACCCGGTCATTCATTAAAACCCTAGCCAAAAAGGGGTGAGTATTTAGGTGGTGGGAAAGAATGAGAGGGTTGGGGGTGTTTGAAGAGTGCGAGGCGCAAGGGAAGACTTGGTGTCAACTGTCACCACAGCTAAGTGGGGGCATTACGACAACCGAGAACAGAGAGACACTTGACCCGTCCCTCTTCTTCCAAAGTTTGTAGGAGGAACAGGGGCGACTGTGGTGAAACTTTACAGGGGTTGATATCGTGATCCCCCCCCCCCTCTCACAAGAGGGTTGTATGCACACCCCTTACGGCAGGTCTGGATACAAGGATAGTGTATCAGAATAACCGGGAGACTTGTGTTGGATACTTTGACCTCTTTAACCAGCCTAATCATTTACTTTGGGTTGTGGAGGTTGTAATCCTCACATATTTTTTTAAAGGATTATCTCCCAGCTTATAAAATTTTTGTCCCAAATATATAAAAATTCATCTCCGCTAGTGTTTTTTCTCGTGGTCTGTACCGTGTATAAAGTTTCAGATTTCTAGGTCATCCAGCAGGTCGATTATGGATCTCTTTTGTTAACGCGTCAAAAACTTTGACGCCCGTGGGATGACGGCCATGTTATGACGTTGCGACAAAACAGCGATTATGGGAGTTCATGTCATAGCAGCTATGGCGTGAATGACGGGGTTTAAACGTTGACGGGCGCTAGTGTGGGAATAGTGTGTGTTGGCACCCGTGGTAGCTTGCTTAGCTAGGTAAATTACGGCGTTGGTAGCATCGTGACGTGATTGAACACCAATAAAAAGCCATATTATTTTGCCGCCCAAGCTTGTAAACACGTTACAATGGAGACAATGTGAGTAAATAACCTCTATTTTAAATATATACTTTTGTTTTAAATAATAATATTACTTAAATATATTTCTGCTAAGGCTAAAATATATCTTGTGTATAAACTTGAGTTACGTTTATAATAAAGTTGAGAGAATGTGAATGGATTGAATGATGATGCAAATATATAATGGAAGCGTGTTTGGATCAAAAGGAAGGGGTAGGCCATGTAACATGTGGTTAAATGTTGTAGACGAATTGAGAAAAAAGAGAGCAACTAAAAGTTTTAAGAATAAAAGAACATGTTTGACTTAGGTGTATGGATTTTTTTTTCGCATTGCAGCTGAGATTAATAGGTTCATATAAATAATGCAACAAGGCCTACTGCCTACTAATATACCTATCTACCCTGCAGTAACTATCTCAATAAAAGAAAACATACAATAATTATTTATTAGTTGCATGACTTTGACTTTTATGTGAAATTTGTAGGCCTTCATTTCATAATCTTTGGCAAAAAATAAAATATAAGTTTATTTAATGCATACACCTTTAAAAAATTTTGTAGCATATTTTATACAATTCTAATATGCAGAAGTACCCACTCTTCCATATCTTAAAAATACAATTATTATGTTTAAATAAGTTGACCATAAGAATTCATTCAATAAGTATTCATGATTCGTAAGTATTAATAATTTTAGATCTTTTAAAAAGTTTTTTAGACTGTCAAAATAAATAGGCCTACCTACTATAGGCTGTTGGCTACAAATATTTTAATGTCTTCCATAACCTTATATAAAAACACAATATTTAATAATCATAAAAAATGCATTAGGCTTAAACATTAACAATTTCTAAACATAAACATTTAAAACATTTTGGTTAAGTTTCTAAAACTGTTAAAACTAATACCTAAATGGTAAACATACAGCATATGAGGTTATGACTACACTTCATGTTGACTGATTAATAAATACAAATAGGTAATTTAAGCAATTATAATAACACAACACTATTATTGTTACTTAAAGACTGCACTAAAGTAAATAAAAATAACTAACTAGTTTAATCAACTTAACAATAACAAAAAAAAATATTATAAAATCATAATTTCACAACCAAAACAGTAGTTACACTTCATCTAAGTCACTGATAAATAAACACAAATACTCTTACGCAATTATATAATTATTGCAATATTATTGTTATTAAACGGCTGCAAAAACGTATATCAAAAGAATTTACCAATTTAAATAAATATAAGAGTCACTAGAATAAATTAATATAAAATCAGAAACTTATGATACAGTTAAATGGACGTACAATTCCACCTCATCTAATTCACTAATAAATATACACAAATACTCTAATTAATTATATTAATATAGCAATATTATTGTTACTTACCGATTGCAAAAGCGTAAATCAAAAGCTTGTCTGTCTTTTTTATGATGTTAAGCACACAAATTGTAAATTTTTAACCAGACTCGTAGTCTACAACGCGGCTAAAGACGAGCTCTGAGGGACGACTTCATATTGTCGCCAATTTGGTGGCGCGAGCGGTTGTATGACGTACAAAAATAAATCCATAATCGCAATTCTGCCATATGACGCCCAACGAACGACATTTCACCGTATTGTCGCGTCATTGAGATCCATAATCGCCTTGCAGGGGCTTCTGGAGGGTGTGGAAAGACACACACACACACACACACATACACACACAGAGGAAAGTTTATATATAGGCCTACAAGTAATTATATCACTAATCTTCTTCCTATAGTGCACTAAGTCAGCATAAAAGCTGTACAAGACAAAAGTTGAAGTAAAATTGACAAACCAAGAAAGCAAATGCATACTGAACTACACTGAAAGTTTAGTTTAACCTTGAACTAACCAATCCGAGCTTCATATACTCGTACATTGCAAAACCTCTAGAAAAAACAAAAACCCCAACCAATTTGTTTCTGGTGTCTGTTCGGAGCAAAGTGCCGAGAGTGCAGTACTCAATATGCACGTTCCTGTTTATTTTTATGGTTTTGTCTCTACAGCTTGTGAATTGTGAGAAAATAGGAGGGAAGTGCAATGTGCGTACTACTCGGCATGTAAGTACCCTCTGGGAGAATTGCTTATCAGAGGAACAATATTATATGTCAGGTTGGAAGTTGTTTACTAACCTCACAAAAACAAACTCAAAACTTACTAAAATAAATAACCGCTAAAATAGATTTCACCCCCTTCATAGAGCTACGCTGGTTTTTAAGTAAAAATGTAGCCCTTTACACAATTCTTTCAAAAGATAAATCATTCAGGGTTGACTTTCTATTGGCGTAACTTTCCTGGAGACGTGATTGGTCGACCAGGTGTGCCTGTTGATAGATTGCTGGACAATTAGTTCCTACTGAACAGTTCTTGTTTGATATGGTTGTGTATATTTTGTTGGTTCAGTTTCTCTGTTTGGCCTCAAGCCATGTCAAGGGTCAGCTAGAGCAAATTCTGCTAGACAGTTAAATTGTTTTATGTGTAGACACTGTTTACTTATATTACATAACACTCCGATGGCTTAGCCATTATTTAATGGTCGCTTAACGACTTCTTGTTGATCTGGTAGTTGTATATTATGCCATGTTGCTCTAAAGTAGTTTTTTTTCATGAGGCGACTTTCTGTCTCCTTTTACTGGGGGAACGTCAACACAGCTAGTTGGGAGTTGTGATTAGTAGTTCATGGCCTAATTAGGCCTTTAGCCCCATTTAATGGCCTTGTATTGTCCTTGTTATTTTGTTTTCTCTATTTAACCCTTTTTGCTTGTCATGTCCATGCTGACCTCTTTACTCTTTTACAAGTCTGTAATTATTTCTCCTTAGACGGGCTCCTTAAGATCCTTGATAACTACGCGTTGTGATCTAATGTATACCTTTATTTCAACATTTTATTGTGAGGGCAATTTTAGGGATCTATGATTAAGGCTTCGACGTCCTAATTAGGACATATTTGTCACTAGTGTAAGGGATATTATATGTAGCCCCATATAGTGGTCTTGACGTTTACGCAGTTTGCTAACCTAATTACAGGGGCTAGTAACATGTTGACTATAGTCGCCTAGCTCCCGTAATACGAGTATGTATCTATGTAGGTCATCTAGAGCTATATTAGTTATCGTACGTATCAATGAGTTCATTATTAAACCTTTAGTGACTATCTATTTTCTGCCTGCCCTTTTATAGCATTGAATTAAACTTGCCGAGCCTTGGTTGCCAGATAAAAAACCTTTGAAACTGCAAGTAATGTTAATCCCCTTGTATATAGAGCTGTATTACTCGATGTAGACTATCAAACTTTGCTAAAGAGTTTGATACACATAAAGTTCTATGAAAAGGTGACAACTAAATAAGGCATTTTGTAACCAACCTGATATATTACTCTTCAAAAACGTATTTACCAGACTACATTGATTACCTTTATTGCAATGTTGTATGGACAAAGAAAAGCATCACGACACCATTTATGGGAATCATTTTGTCATTGTAACATATTATTTATTTATTAATTGTTGTTTAACTTGTACTTGATCTCTATGTAACTATGTAACCCCCTTTAAATATTAAGGTGGGTTCAATATGTATAGTTTCCTCCACCTAATTTATTGACACTGTCAAACAATTTGAATATAAAATACATAACTAGGTTAAGGTGACCATTCGTCCCCGATTTACAGGACAGTGCTCGAAATAAGAATTATGTCCCAGAGTGATATTGTCCCCAATTTGGTCCCCAATTTAGAAAATAATTTATTGAAATTTATATTAATCATATTATTAAATATTTAATCAATTCAGTTGATAAAAATTACTATAAACGAGTATCTCTCACTCTTACGAACTTTTTTTTAATATACTAGACTGCTAATGATCTGGGTTGGATTGACTGCGGGTGATACTTCCTAAATGGTTTTACATTCTCCATCAACGCAAATGACCACACATTTCCTCTAAATTCAACATTTTTCATACCTAAAACATCAAAGTAATTAGTACATATGCTTATAACCCGGGTGGATAGTAAGACGTGGTGCTAAAAATAAAGCAAGAACTTTTAATTCTTAGCTTGTGGTTCTAACTGTATACCTCAATTTTATCTTTTGTGGTGCTGACTGACAGCTCACAGCTGACTTTTGATAGCTTTCAAAAGTAACTATGTATCCTTCCGCCGAACCATATGATCTGCAAAAACATGTATTTATCAGCTGTCACTTCTGACAGCCAAAATTGAGGTCTATACAAGAAACATATATGACTGTTTTATTTATTTTTTATTTATATATATATATTTTTATTTATTGTTGACCTTGATATGTTGATGTTAGGGCTAGTATTAATTATTTATTTTTTCCATGATATTATTTTTTTAAAATTTAGTATTTAATCCCATATTGGTTTTTATTATTATAAATAAATAATTTTTAAAATTTTATTTATTTTACTAATAATTATTTGTTGATAGTTTTATTAATAACATTATAAATGTGATAATATATTACTATTTATAAAATTTTAAAATATTATATTTTATTTAAAGAAAATTTAAATTTTGCATTTAATCCCATATTAGTTTTTATAATTATAAATAAATAATTTTTAATAGTTTTTTTACAAATAGTATTATTAATAACATTATAAATGTGAAAAATTTAAATGTACTAGTATTCCTATAGAAAAATATATAGACTTATGGTGATCGTTAGTACTAAACCAAATATTAATGCAAGATTCTTTGATGATTGAATAGTTTGGCTGAAGAATTATAAGTAGGCCTAACCGATATTTTGGAAGCCAGTCATATCAATTGAAAAGTGGGCCTTTACAATGCTTTAATTATTTAAATATTGTATAGTTATGTGGAAAAACAACTTTTACTCACAGATTTAATTCCTTTTTTGAGCACTTCATAAAGGTCTAAGCATATTTGTATTAAGTCCCTTAACCTAGTGGTAGCCTACTGTTTAAAAACTAAAACCTTTGTGGCTATGTAGGACCTTCTTGCAACTAAATGTCAACGCCGATGAGTAGTGTAATAATTAAAAATTAAACATTTTGTGCTATTGTATGAGTACTATATAACAATTCAAACTTTTGTTTATAAAATGAAAAATAATATTCTTACCTCTAGAGAAATTCTCGAAGAAAACATATTCATTATGCTCGCCTTTACAATCTGTTATATTATTTTGTTTTAATATGTAGGCCTATTTATGATAACTTTAAATAATTTAACAAACAAAAATCAATATCCAAGAAAATATGTTTAGGCCTATAAAATAAATGACAATGACAAATCAAAAGCTATCCTAACCAACAAAAATCTATTTTAAATTCACTACTTTTAAACAGTTATAACAAAGTCTCTAATAAAAATACAATAACTTATAACTTGAAATCTTAGCCTGGTATTTTATTTATCAACACTGGAGAAACACTCGCAAGTATTTTTTATTACACTTCACAGATGTATTTGGAATAATATAAACATCATAAAACTCGAGGTTTAGCCTAGAGGCCAACACAACACAATCTTGGGGTTAAAATATTTATTTAATAGTCTTGATACACTTAAATTTTCGAATAATGTATATCGATCACTCAGAAACACTCGCTTTTCTTTTTATCACACGCTTTTATTTTATATTTAATAAATAAATATTCTAAGATCACTAAAAAAACGTTTATTTTCCAAGGATAATATGTTCACACCGAAATAATATTCTCAAAAGAACACACAGACTAAGTAGCCGAATTAATATTCAAAAAAGACACTGTATTATTCAAAGTTGTAATAAAATTATTAACGGTAGCAAAGATACGCCTGTAAATACTCAACTACAATTTTACAAGTATTAAATATTTTTTTCGCTTCAAAATTTTTACTCGCGCACGTGGTTTTATTAACTGTATTTTATACGAGAATTCACTGTTATAATGTCTATTTAAAATTGTTAGATTTTGGTTATGAAAATAACCGTTTGGTTGGTTGTTAAGTTTTGAAGTTTTCTTTTGCTGTTTAATTCAAATTAATTATTAAAAGCAAGAGAACGTTAAAAGTGGCCTTAAATGCTGAAAACAAATATGGCCACTGGATAGAAGCTATGCTGCCGGTGATGACGTAGGGAACTTATTTCAGTTTTTACGGCGAATCGTATCCATACACAGTGTTTACAAAATTTAAACTTAATATTATTTCAAAAACATTTTGTATCTTTTTTACTCTTTATTATCACAAACCATTTATTTATGTTAAAGATATGCGAGGCCAGTTATAAAAATATGAATAACTGAATATAATACTATTAAATGTAAAATTTCACGCTCTATTTAAACTGTAATGGCCACAAGAATTAAAAGAAAAACTAGAATGAATTAACTAGACTTTTTTTTTCTTAAATTAGATTATGTACAAGAAAATTATACTCTAATCCTTGGGGAAGCATTGTTAAAAGTGATTGATAATATTTTTAGTGGTAATAATAGTGACACTTACCAAATAATTATTATTTACAAATATGTTGACAAAAGTTACTTTCAGACAATGTTGGCATTACTGATACCATCTGCTCACTTCTGCTAGCTGTCATGTAAAACCACAAAAGTGGAAATCAGCCTATACGTAGGCTGGTTCAAAACCACTTGATTTTCTTACGAATTGACATTTGTGTTAACTTCTAGAAAATACACACTTATTTGTAGATTAACATTGATAACGTTTTACTATAATATTAATGTTATTTTATAGTTCTTGATATTATCTATCAAAAGTGAAATATGCAGCTCACATGACTGGACGTATAGATATGTTATTGTAGATCTAGTAACTTTTTATAAGTTAAAACTGTCAGATTTGTCCACCCATAAGAAAACTGGAGTATACTTTTAGATATAACTAATTTATTAACACAGTCCTAACACGAATGTATAAAACACTACTACATGAGGTCTTAAATAAAACCAGCCCCAAACGCACAGTATATGGTTAAAATGTGCAACCCCAGCTGAAATGCATAGTTGCACTCAACGATGCTTCTGTTATCCTCTGATGTCACTAACGGCGCATGCGTGCATCAGTGATATACAATGTAAGTGAACCTCCACCCTCCACATGTGTCTGTTCTGTTGGTCTGTGAATCTGTAAGTCAACGTTAGAATATTATTTGGAAAAACCCGTATAAAGTGCATCATTTACCATTTAAATGGAAAATACCTTCTCCCGCTACCATAAAATGTGATTTTTAGAGTGGTCGTGACCGAAAATATAAAGACAAAAATTGTCACTTTAAAGGATGTACACTCCATTTACATTACAAATTAACAAGACTAAATGGAGTGTATTATTTACCGTTAAAATTAAAATTATATCTTCCTGCTCCGATCAATGATTTTAGAATGTTACATACATACCTAATCACGCCGTTCCCTTATGAAGAAAGAATCTGCTCATAGAGGTCAAATAATAACTCCGTACTTATTCCAACCTCACTAACTTTCTCCACACTTCCCTATCCTTACATACTCCCTTCGCTTCAACAACACCCATACACCGAGTAATACATGCTCTTTATTCTTAAAACTCTTAATGTTTCACTTTTTCACAAATTTGTCTAAAATATTTAACCACGTCTTACATGGCCTACTCCTTCCTTGTGATCCACACACTCTACCTTCATATATTTACTCCGTCACTAGATCCACACTAATCCCCTGAACATTCCAAAACCATACACACTTCTTTCACATTGATAGAAAGGTTGCACCTGAAAATGCAATAAATACAATACAAATAGAAATAAATTTAAGTTGTACTCACAATGAACGTTGACCATGATCCTCTTGCTGACTGTCGGTGGAACGTTGTTGCTTGCTATACACAGGTATGCGCCCATCTCGGACCTCGTTATCTTGGCCAGTTTCAGGATCTCGCCTTGGTAAGAAGAGACTGAAACACGACGTAAAATCCCCAGCGATCAGTGGGGGATTTAGCAGTTGGAGGCTCTCAAGCGCAACTTGCCTGATTCTTAGGCCGCCTCCTCCTTTAGTTTAAAATAATATATCTTTTTATAACTATTATACCCACCTCAATGGCGTAGTTAGCTAACGCGCCTGTTTCGTGTTGAGATAGACTGCTAAGGACGGGGAGATTGAGGTTCAAATCTCGGTCGGGTGAACTGGGGTGGTTTTTGCTAAATGGTTTTTCACTCTCACTCCACACAATTGTGGGTAAGCTTCCTCTATATTCAACCTTCTCAATTCCAACCCATTAGCGTAATTAGTACTTAAGTGTATAACTCGAACGGGTAGTAAGACGTGGTGCTAATATTATTATTTTAATTATTAAAAATTAAAGTGCAGGGATTGAAAAACACAACATTTATTATTATTCAACCAAACAAAAACGTATACATATTAAAAATCACATACTGTTGTAGTATAAAATCTAATCACATTGTGCATCCCTTTTAGTATCATTAAATAGTAGGTTAAGTAATAAACACTTACAAAAACAGATTAGTCCTTTTGTTTTGAACAAATGAAATACCGATAGCTTTGTAATTTGGTATACATTAACATAGATACTAATCTCAATTAATGATTTAATGAATTGCGTAAATCATTTTAACTTGTTCAATTAAATAAAATGATCACTCACAGTTAGAATTAACGGCAAAACCACTTTCTAATGGTTTTGGAAGAACTCTTCTAATTCAAAGCACCACCTGAATACTAAATCTGGTAGGTTTCCACGCAGTTTTGCAACTTTTTAATCGGCCTACTCAGACACTACACTATCCTTACTATGTTATGTGCTCTATCAATTAACAAAATGTTATAAATAAATAAACTGTTTTTGGTTTTTGGAGGCTTCTGAGGCGCCAAGTGCGTGCGGTGATCTGCCAATGACAACGATCATTAGGAATCAGCTTTATATCTTAACTAGCTTTGCTCGTTGGGGGCTCCACCACCAAACCCCCAGTCATAAAATTTGGGACGCTTATGGCAATTGGATGTGCCAATATGCCTGCCAAATTTTATGATTCTAGCTGTTCCATAATTGTGTCAGAAAATTAAAAAGGCACTACTCTTGCAGTAGACTATACTGCTGATGATGGATGAGATCGATGATGGATGAGATCGAGAATCTTAGATGGGTGTATTGAATGTGGTGTTTCCAAAATTGATTTTCACTCTCTCGCTCTCTCCACGCTAATGTGGATACACTTCCCATAAGTATTATCTTACTAATCCTTAAAGCTATTATCATAGTTAATACATAGGCCTAAGCGTATAATCAGAACGGGTGGTAAGATGCAGTGCCTAAAAAAACACCCTAACAATACTGATGTGTGTGTACGGTGAAAAGGGGGAGGGGGTTGTTTACCCCAAACTTCAATATTTTATTATATTAATTCGTCAATTTACATCTAAATGAACTCAAATTTCTAAAAATTGTCGGCTAGACTCATTCAAGATATTTTTATGTTGCTATAATAAACGGAATACCTACTATTATAGTTATCCTTAGGTAGGACTAATCGAACTCCCTTTCCCCTACCCCCTGAGGAAGGTAGGGGATTTTTATTCATATATAGGATGAGGCAGTCAAACGGCAAGATTTAAAAAATAGCAAAAAATTAAAAAAAATTAATCTTTATTAAATTTATTTACATAAATGTAATGCACATGAGTGGAAATTGCTTTTGTACCTGGAAAATGTTAATTTTCTGAAGATGGTGTCCGTAAGATGGCGTCCTTGGTTTTGCACACATTGTCAGAGACTGAAAGCGAAGCTGACCATGACGTTGCGTAGCATTTCCAATGGAATGTTGTTGACCTCTTGCAGAATTCACTCCTTCAAATCATCCCTGGTCCTTAGTGGGTTCTCCCTGAAAACCTGGGAGTTAAGGTATCCCCAGAGAAAATAGTCAGGAGCCGTCAATCCTGGTGAACGGGCAGGCCACGGGAAATCGCCGAACTTGCTAATGAGATGGCCAGGAAATGCGAGCCTCAGCAAATGCATTGCAACTCCGGCTGTAAGGCAAGTTGCGCCATCTTTATGGAAAAGTGTATTTACATCTGGGTCATAGTCATCGTGTGAAGGCAGGGAAAACATTGCCAACATGTCAACGTAACAGTCGGAGTTCACCATCACCGTGTTACCGTGTTAATTTAAAACAAAATCACGGCCAATTATTCCACGAGATGATACTGCGCATCAAACCGTCACTTTTTCTGAATGGAGGGGTTTTTCGTAGAAATTGTGTGGGTTATTTTTGGCCCTGTACAGAAAATTCTGCTTGTTGACGAAGCCACTAAGGTGAAAGTGGGCTTCGTCACTCACACATAAGTTGTGAACTCTCTCTTAATTTTGTTCAATGAGATTTAACATCTGTTGACAAAAGCATACTCTGCTATTGTAACCTTGAGGTTTGAGGTCTTGTACTACCTGAATCTTGTAAGGATGGTAGTGGAGGTCATTCTTCAGAATCCTTCTCACGGTTCGATTACTGAAAACAAGTTCTACGCTGTGTCGTCCAGCTGATTTTCGCGGACTTCTTGCTAAGGCTACATGCACACGATCAATATTCTCAGGGTTCGGCTGGTTTTTCCACTACCACCTCTTTTATGTGTCATGCTAGCAGTGACTTCAACATTTCTCACCCACAGGCCGATAGCTTTTGCAGAAGGCACGGGAGCACGAGGGGGTAATCGAAATTCTTGCCGGAAGGCGCGTTGAGCGCCAACGAAACTATCTTCGTTTTTTAAATACACCTTAACGGTAAACGCACGCTGCTCACTCGACCAACGTTCCATGGCTACTAAACTGCGGGTGTCTAGAAGCCCAAGGTCGAGTCCCCCGCTATCACTACCCCCCATCATGCCTGCCAGACCTTCCTAGAATCTTGACGTTTGACTGACTGAACCTGTATTTGTGGCAACAATGTTTGCAGTTAATAGTAGCAGCATTTAATATTATTAACCATAAAGATATGTTTTTAGCTTATACAAAAGGTAAAGACAATCTGTGGTGTGCAGAGATAATTGTGAGCCAAATAGCAAGTCACAATCCTAATAATGAGGTGTATTTCATGTTTATATTCTTTTATGAAAATTAGGCATTTGTTATTTTTTAATTTTGGTTTTTTACAGGAATTATTAATTTGACCTCGGTTGTCTTGGGGTAAAGTGTTTGACTCAGGACCCAATGTTCGTAGGTGTTAACCCAGTCGGGGTCGATGGAATTTGTTTGAGCGATAAAAATCCGTTGCACAACTTCTTTCGGAGGGGAAGTAAAGTCGTTAGTCCCATGTAGATTGTGGTATATAAGAGAACCCTGGAAGGTATGATAAAATACCCTGAGGAATAAATGAGGAACCACCACACTTTCTGAACTCTCCTATTACATGAGATTTCTACCAGATGGTGCAGGCAGCGCTAACCAGCTGAAAGGTTGAGTATATGCCCAGTGCCAGTTCACCCAACCGAGATTCGAACCTCGATCTCCCCGTCCTCAGCGGTAGAGCTCAACACGACTAGCGCGTTAGCCAACTACGCCACCGAGGTGGGTGCGAAGATAAAGATTTTCTCCATAAGACATTCAGTTTCCTCAGCTATAATATTAGTTGTAAATGAGAAACTTTCTAAATGAATATTATTATTATTATTATTATTATTATTATTA
>CABFWB010000050.1:228714-244819 GCA_902151455.1 Timema bartmani
TACTCCGCTATCCATGTAAATAATTACTCCCCCTAACTGGGAGACGTTAAAACTTTCATTGTTTGTTTTGGTAACGATGGCACGGGATTAAAAAGAGTTCTCGCCGACTGCAGTAAATACTTCCTCACCCGCTTCGGTGGTTTTACGCCCCAATTCATTTCTCTCGCATTGGACTGGATTCTCGATGACGGATAAATTAGGGTTCAAATATCGGTAGGGTGTGATAAGAGTGGTTTTTCCCTCAATGTATTTCCACTCTTAGTGCCCACCTTCTCTAAATTTTACCTTCCTCAACTCTACCTCATTAGTGTGGATAGTGTGGATAGTGTGGATAGTGTGGATAGTGTGGATAGTGTGGATAGTGTGGATAGTGTGGATAGCCTGGGTGGGTGTATGAAAACAAAACTACTGCCTTAGTGGGAATGAAATGAACTGTGTTTTGCAAAAAAAAATCAACTATCTTCAACCTGGGGACCATACCGTTTAAGGCATCAGCTTCACAATAAAATGGATGGCCTATGGCGTGAAGGTGAAAGTTTGAATCTAAGTTAGACATACTTAGGGTAGTTTTCCCAACTCTTTTCTATGCTAATGCAAATTAACTTCCTCTAAACTACTTTTCTCCACCTTACTCTTTTGACTAAGCTGCTATGTTATTTTTTTGCTTCACGTCTTAAAACCCGTCTGGAATATCAGTATCTTAGATTACACTTGTGGGCTAGCGAGGTGGAATATAGAGATTGAGGAAATATACCCGAGTTTGCGTGAGGGGGAGAGGGTTATACCTTTTAAGAATAAATAACCTCACTAAAGGCAGCCGGGATTAATTCCCCGACCATTACATCACTGTCAAAACCAACTAGATAAACTAGAATTTTAGTCGGCATACCCTATAGATCGGTTGGTAACCACTGTGGTAAACAAATTATTTGAAAATTCTCGTAGAGTACTAAATAATTTATTATTATTTCTACATTCAACTATAAAGTAAATTTATTTTAGCGCTGCGTCTAACGGGACCTTTACATCGAAAGTCATTTTTGCTGAATATACAAACAGATCGAGCTTCTTGTACTAACACTCCTTTAATAAACTTCTTCAACTATACTGGCTAACCAAAGGATATAAGGGCTGTATAATGACCAACAGATCATGATTCACTATAAATTACTGTTAGAATGTATTCTTTTTTTTAATTTTCTAATTAATCGGTTGCGAAACTGGATCTTAAACATTGAACTGTTAGTTCTAGGAATATCCTAAGCTACAGGAAGAACTCTTACACAAACAGTTCAAGTTTAGATGATAGTAAAGGGGGTATTGTTTTAGGGGTTTTAACATTCTTTCTCCCAATTCAATAAAAATAATAACTGATTTATTTACTGATCCTCAATGGGCTAGTAGTTTATTGGTGTCATAAAATTTATAAAGCCTACAGTCCCAAAAAAATGTTTTTAAAACTTTAAACTGCTTCAAGAAGTATTTTATGTTAAAACAAATTTCTTAAATTTCCTTTTGGAGACCCTGAACCACCTTTAAGAAGGATCTCCCTACTTTCCCACACCCAAAAATAAATATGGCCCTAGTAAGAGTTCTAATGCAACACTCCTAAACCTAGGTTCTGTTTGAAAAGTTTCTTTGATTATGATTTGTTTAATGTTGTAATTTTTTTTCCCACTCTGTATACGAATAACACAAATATATACGTTTACCTGAAACCAAAAAGAAATAAAGAAAAATGTGTCAACAAGTCCTTATATTAGGCTATTTTGAAACTTACATTAATAAGATGCAACGCAGGAATTTAAAGGCTTACACCTTTATTTACTGCATAACATCCTACTATTGGTCCAGTCTATCGACGTATTTACTCTTCGGTGACCTGGTGGTCTAGGGGTAAGGTGTAAGACTTCTGTGCTGGGGGTCCGAGGTTCAATCCTCGGTCCAGGCACATATTTATCTGATTGCCAAACCCTTCCTTCACCTCTGACAAGACGTGTATTAATCACGACTTGTGAATGTGAGGAATGCCAGGCCTCCACCGTGGTTTGGATTCCACGTTAAACTGTAGGTCCTCAATTTCATCTCACAATCACCCTACCATTGCACATTAGCGTAAGTGCGTACAACCCGAACGGGTAGTAAGACGCGGTGCTAATAATAATAATAATAATAATAATAATATTTACTCTTGTGGGGTATGTATTAAGAATGTAGCATTCAAAGGAAAAGTACTGGCCTAGAAGGAGAGTAAAAAACCACTTAGTATAACAACATCTCATGCCCAAAGAAGACATAAAAATAAAGTAACAATATTTTGCTCAATATTTTAGGAGGTAGTCACTCTTATATCACTTATGGGGACTGAAGAAGGTAGTTACCATTTAAATGGTAAATAATACACCTTACAAGCATGTTTTTATATTCGTGTTACTAAAGAGGGCTAATATAAAATTACGTCGATGAAATTCAGCGACATTTTTAATGGAAGTGATGGAATACTACAGGGCTACATGAAAGAGCTGAACTAGCCTACCCACAGCTACAATACATTCACGACCTTAGTTTACTTTGATGACAGCTCAAAACGTTACTAGAAATAATCCTTAATGCATCCCTAAGCCAACAGCTGACATCTGTTACATTATATGACTTTAATGAAAACGTATGGTAATATATGAATTTGATAGTCAGCCACAGTAATTTAGGCCAATATTATTTATATATTTATTAGAGGTTGGGCCCAAACCTTATTTATCGTTTTATTCCACTTGAAAAAAATTATTGTTCACATCACTCTCACAAAAGGTCTAACATAGCTTCAAAATGGTGACCGACGAATTTAAACCATGTGATTGAACGTGAGGGAAACAAGTTCTTTACAATGATGCACCCACGCAGTGGATAAAAATATTTTATTCAGTTAAATATTTAGAAATACTATAAAATAATCATAAAATAATCTATTTTATATATAAAAAATTATAAGTATTTTCTCTTATACAAGTATTTGTATATACAATACAAGTATATACAAGTATAATATACAAGTATATTAAAAGGTATTAATGTATGCACTATATTACACAGAGTCAATAACGTTTCAAAACGAAGAATAGGTACTTAAAATTATGTTTTGGATTGGGTTGAAAGAAATTATTAAAAGTAATGAAAGATTGTGAGAAAGCTTAAGTTTACGTTATTTTAAATTCAAAATATAAAATGTAACTAAAAAACTTAACATTTATAACAAAACAGAGATATTTTACAAGTGTTAGTTACCCAAAACCTAAACATTTGATTTTCGAACTGTCATCCAGGTAAAAACCTATCATGAACACACTTTAGGGCCTAAAGTTGATAAATAAAATCAAGAAATGAACCCCTCTGTATTCTATAGGTCTGAATTCCTGGAAACAGATCCATAGCACCCGGGTCCGATATCTGGTGCTTCCAGAGTTTCAGTGAAGCTGTTCGTCTGAAGCGGGGTCAACTCAGCCTCGTGAGGACAATTAAGGAGCAACTTGAATAAAAAAAAAGTAGTAATGGCTCAGAAAGTTGAGATTAATGCCCGGAGGTCTCGTTGTGCTGACCACATGACACCCTCTATGCGCATAAGTTGGAACTATCCACGCAAACAGACGCTAGCCGCTCAGTGGTATGACTCGATTGGGAGCTGACGCCATGGAGTTTTTATTTTTCTGAGTCAGAAATAGTTGTCACTAACTATTTCATTGCTGGCAGATTTTAAGATTTAAAAACTTACTTGATTTAAACACATTTTTATATTTAATCCAGATGTATTTCAAATTTAATTAATTTATTTAACAAATTGGGGACAAAATCGGTGACCCTATCAGTCCGGGACATAAGTCTTATCTAAGGGATAAATTGTCTTCTTAGAATAGATTCTCTGACCTCCACATTAAGAGCAAACCAAGACTAAACGAGAATGATGCCTTTGCTCACAGGTACCCCGGTGCGGGATATACTACAGCTCTGTTGGAAAACGTTGCCTGATGATATCATAGCAAACCAAACCAAATTGTTTTTATGAGTGATGAGGCGTTTCTCTGAATCTAAAGTGCATGTGAAATCTGAGACATTGAAACAGTTTGAGCTATCTGGAGATTGAGCTTCCTTTTCGGAGTGACTGGAAGAATGATGTGTATTTGCGCTGTCAACCAACCAAAACCTACGGAAACTAAAAGATCAATCGCCCCATAACGTGACTTTTTGTAAGATTTACTGCCCTGACACACACACAAACACACACATATCTATATACACACACGATAAAAAAAAAAAAAGATTGACCAGACGTGACTGAAGATGGGAGACAAAAGAGCAAAAAAATGGATCAAGGTTTTTGTTGCCTTTGAGCAAGAAATGGTCGTTTGATGACCTGGAGAAAGAAAACAAGGTGGAGGGACTATATATACCCCCCCAGTATTCTGCACGACCGCCTCTCCTGGGAAGTTCATCAGGGATGGTCCTGTCAGAAGGTGCACTCCCTTCCCCTTTTTTCTCCCCTTCACTTACTCATAACTCAGGGTGAGAGAGGAAGGTTTTTTTTCTCTCAATTGGATCAAAGCTCTCTGATAGCTAACCCATTTGGATCGATTTAAAGTTTTAGGTTTTCAATTTGTGGTTTAAGGCATTGAATAGTTATGTTTGTAACATTAGCAATGCTAGCTAATTTACATCAATACTACCTGCCCCGAATAGTGCTGATACTCATAGACATCCTGAAATTGTAACGTTAGCAATGTTAGCTAACTTACGTCAATACTACCCGCCCCGAATAATGCCGATACTCATAGACATCCTGCAATATATACATTTACAAAAACTTACTATGCCTAAAATATGTGCTTTACTCACTTTAGCTCACGGCCGACAACCATCACACTACTGGTTCACACCAAATTCTTTTCTGAAGTGAAGACAGACACACCTTTGAAAATTGGATGTGACACACCTGCATGAGGTGATCAAGTCCTACGCTGATTAGCCTAGCTGGTCGAATCTAAACAGCACGCGATTTACACTGCCAAACCACCGCGGAATGACGTGTCAAGATGACAAAATGAAGGTTTCCCCTTCCTTGTGTCCAGAAACTAGACCTATATAAAGCTGGCACTCAGCTATCAAGGTTGACTATTAATTCCGACTTAACCACAAGAGGTACTCGTCAGGACTTGGTCATAATCGCTCCGAGATGGAAAAAATATAAGCTCTTTATATTTTGTTAAATACTTAAATATTACGGCCCACAGTGGGTTTGGGTGATTGAACGCTTAGTTAATTATGTGATTAAAAATCGTTCAGTGTAGGCATCAGTAATTTCTCACTAGAAGATTTATTTTGGAAGTTAAATTTGTTTCATGGAACACTTAAAATTTCCTTTTGCCGCTTGAGCGCTAGTCTCTTTGCATTATTTAGACTTATTTGTCGGTAGCCACTTTTTGTTTCTTTTTATTGCTTGGATTATTTAATTTAGGAATACATTTTATTGCGCTTGTGGTTACCACTGTTTGTTTTTGCTTTAAAATATGATAATTTTTAAATTAAATATTAAATTTAATATAAGTATTTAATGTGAATAAATTATAAGGAAATTCATTATTGTTGATCAATAAGTTAAGACTTTAAAAGATAACCGATACTTTTAGTGAGAAATTACCAGTATTCTAGTGTTATATTGCTTTGTTTTATATTGTAATAGTGAATATAAACAAGTTGAAATCTTCTTGAAATAATAGTCCGCGGAAGCTTGGGTTGTGTCAGGGAGTCAAACCTTTGTGTAGTTTTTTTTTTATCAGAATTGATATTTGAGATTAAATTTAGTTTAAAATTTAATGATTTGTCTAAATACACAGGGGTGATTCTGGCGCCTTGTTAAACATGTAGCGGATCTCTTTAAGATCTTTGATATTCCAATAATGGAAATACCTTATACTTTTATATTTCATGCTCTTTAAAATCTTTATTAATATAATAAGGATTCAAAGGTTTAACAATTTAGTCTGTTTGTTTAGTCTGAATTCACAAAGGTGATTTAGGCGCTTTGTTAACCAAGTAGAGGAGTTCTTTATTATTATATTAACGATTTTTATTATTACTCTTGGGTCGCTTTCAGACTGATTCAAATAAATAAATAAATAAATAATTTATGATATAACTCTGATGATTTACGTTTCAAACGTAGTCTTCTTCAAGGACATTGAGATACATTGAGATTGTGGATTAAGTCCTCAAATGTACTGCGCAAGCGCAGTCTCTGCTTTATTTATTTATTTTTCAACACTACTCAGTTCGCCTTGTGAGGACATGAATTACTTATATACCTCTGTTGTCGTACTTTGAATAAATAATTCTATTTTTGTTATACTTGCAAATTTTCTTATTAATTGTTGTTACTTTAAATTCCTTATTGATTACGCCCACCCTCTTCCCGCCTGTCGTGGCCTCTAGTGGCTAGAGCTGGAGGTGGTAAACGGTTCATGTTGTGGGCTGGTTAATATACAAGTTAATTTGCTCAACTAATGAACTTGAATAGAGCTTAAAAATAATAAATTGTAGTACTTACATCATTATAACGTGAAGCTATTCCCAGTGATTCCTGGGGTTATGCACAAACAATTTTTATAACTTATTAAAAAAAAAAGATTATACTCAAATATGAAGTAAAAAATTTCATATTTCTAAAATATTCAAAATAAAAGGAGTAATCTTAGAAAATGTGCATTTATTCGGTCAGAACTTTCTAGAGCTATAAATTACCTACTTTCATTTTTTTTTTAAATAAAAAGGGTTTACTTCAAGGATTATAAAACCCAAGTTTTCAAATTATCAATAAGGAAGCAAAGATTTGTCAAAACGATAGCTATATGTATGTATATATATATATATATATATATATATATATATATATATANATATATATATATATATATATCAATAATAATAATAATAATAATTATAAAAACTAGTGGGTTGGTTGACGGATCATGCATAGACAGATCACATCTAAAACTTATTTAAATTTTAGAAATATAAACTTAAGATATATGTAATCCATATAATTTATTTGATATTCAATATAATTATGAACTATCATTTAAAACATAAAATTTAAATTTATTCAGGAATTTTAGCTACCATTTTATCAAATCTTTGCTTCATTATAGAGAATTTGTAAACTTTGGTTTTATAATCATTGATATATATATATATATATATACATATATAATTTCTTAATACCAGGATTTACTAACGGTTTGGACTATAGGCCTATGTAGGCCTACTAATTATGCTAATGGGATAGAGATTAGGAAGGTTTGATTTAGAAGATGTGTACCCGCATTCATTCGGAGTAAGAGTGAGAAACCATTGAGAAAAATCCACCCTCAGTACACTCGACCAGGATCTAAACACCCTCCCCCTGTCATCGGCAGTCGAATCTATTGCGAGAGTGATGCCCTAGACCATGTGGCCACCGAAGAGGGTGGTATTATTATTATTATTATTATAAATACAATCGTCCTAAACACACAAATTATATCTGAACAAATAATTTAATTCATTGCAGTCTTCCTGTTTGTAAGCACCTATAATTAGCACCTAGCTAGCCAATAATAATAATTATTATTATGTGATTAGGTAAAGGATGGATTCTAATACAAGTAGTAAATATATTTATTAGCACCCCCTGGAATCATATGAGAAAACCTTAAGTTTGTGGTTGAATACTATAAACATGGGATGATGACTATAAATCCAAAATATGGCTTACGTTACATTACTAATAATTATTGTGTTAATTAATACACCTCTAACTTGAAGTCGCATTACTAGTACTTTTTATTTGTAAGCATAACAAAATAGCTTACCCTCTTCGGTGGTTGAAGTCATCACTTTCGCAATAGACTGGACTTCCTTATCACGGGAAGATCAGGGTTCGAATCCCAGGTGGATATATTAGGAGTTTTTTTTTTTACTAAATGGTGAAACCCTCTTGTTGGTTTGGTGATGTTCATGAAACCCTCTTAGACACTTGTTACAGGTTTCTGTTATGTTACAATCAGAGGCTATCTAAATCAAGAACAATGTCCGAAACTGATCCTTAGCATCACGTCCAAACAAGTATTATGATGGTCGACTCATACAATGATAATGATTGGAGTTGAACTATGGTCCCGCCGGCGTGGAAGTCAGCGAGCAAGACCGCGTGAACTGCCCTCTAGCGCCATACACGGTGGGCCCAGAGTTCAAGAGCGCGCAGTGACGTCAGAGTAACATCAAACTCTACAATGGTTACCCACTCTATCTTTCTAAGAAAATAAGGTTAGATTTATATTAAGCTATACGGACCTTATTTTTAACCCACTAGTATAAATATGGTAGCCTGAATGAGTAGTAAAACGTAGTGTACAGTAAAAATCAATAAGTTAACGACTTATTATATGGAGAATATATGAAAAGGGTAACTTAAAGAATATGCATCCCAATTAGTATGGCTATACGCTGGGAAATTAAACTTCAGTGAGAATTCCACGTGTAAAACCAACCCCCTAATAATGATAAAGACCTTGATTCGATCCTTAACCTCCTCTTTGACGACGACTAAAATATAATGGTATCATGGCGCAGACCTTTCATCCACCGCTGAAAGTATCATGTTAAGTGTAGAGAGAGTCCAACATAAACTCGAATAATTCTAAATGCCTTTCCAACTCCGGTTTTAAAACTTAGACTATTTTCCTACGAGCGCTTACCGTTCGAGTAGGGCTATAAACACCTGTGGTCATTCTTATGATGAGATACAAACCATTTGTACTTTGCCTGATTACATCCAGTACGAATAAACTAGTTTTCTCACCAACTGGGATTTGATCCAAAGTCTCAAAGATTGTAGCTTAATCTAGGAAACACAATTTTTTTATATAGCATCCATACAGATTAACCTAATTTAATTACACTAATGCTGTAGGAATTAAGATGACATATTTGAGGATAAATTTACCCGCACTCGATTGAGGGAAGAGTATGAAACCATATATAAAAATATAATCAGCCTGCTGAAGTTCGAACCCCAACCTCTCCGTCACTGGCAAACCATACTAGATAAGCTTGAAATTTAGTCCACGTACACACGTATGGATAATGTTTGCTCAACGATCCCAACGGGACCAATTATAAAAGTAATTAGTTTTTGTTTCCGACCGCGTCTTACTGCTTTTCCAGGCTATATTCAAATATGATTATTAATGGGGTAGGGATGAGTAAGGAAGCATTTTAGAGGTAATCTACCAGCATTTGTGTGGCAGGAGATTAGGAAATAATTTAGGAAAATCCATCCTCAGTAGACCCGATTGGGATTCGAGCCCCGATCTCCCCATCTTCAGCAGGCCAGTCTAACACGAGATTGAAGTCTTAGAGTTAGACCATTTGGCCAGTAGATTGAGTAGGTAATCGATGAAGAGATTTTAAAACACATTAAATAGTTTCCTAAACATGTGTATGTATATTGTATATATGAGAATGGTTATAAATGCATACTTCTACACTATTTACAAGATTTTATTAATTTATCGCACACTTTTGGTAGAGAAAGTATTGTGATTGACAAAAAAATCGAACTCGAGATTTTGATGGATGCCGATGTTTTATGACTCCCTGAACCCGAAAAAGTATTTTTTGCAATGCCATCTGTCTGTCTGTTGATGGTCCTTAAACCGAACCTAGTTTACTGATTAGGCTAAAACTTGGTATCTAGGGTCTTTATTAGGCTCTCCATGAAGTTCTTGGAATTAGATACTAAAATTGATGGTAATTTACTTAAGAGCGAAAATAGGACAAAGCGAATTTATCAAAATCTGTCTGAACGATTTTGATTAAATTTCTTATCCAGTCACTGTTTAACCTTTTAAATAAAACTAATGGGTCGTTGCAGTGATGGCTGCAGATTATTTCACTAAAATGATTTTAAACTTTTTACTGGGAAAGGATCGATATAATAAGCACTCACTCACTTTTTAGTTAAAAGTTTACCCGTCAAAGGCTATCAACTTTATTTAGATATTTAATTTTCGGTGTATAATTTGAATAAAAACGTATATTTTCCCCCTTCACGCCCCGATGAGAACTTTAAAATTACCCCTATCCCAGATCTCTATCTATTCGTTGCACTAAACCACTCAAGTAACGATTGAGCTGATATTATTTTTAAACAGAGACAAATATTTTATTTACCAATATATATAAAATATACACAAATAATGGTTTCCATGGTGATGTAAACAAAGAATGATTGTACAGATGAACCACTACCCACTCAGAAGAAAAAGATGAAAAATTCGCTAGGAAAATTGGGTTTTAGTTTTAGGTCACTATTTTTACCGGCATCGTGATTCCATTATCTATAAAATGAGTGTTCGTTGGTCAAAAGTTGTTCCGTCATTTACTCGTAGTTTCTATTACTAGAAACGCGCTTATAAAATAATATATATTAAGATATATTATAGAGAGAGTGATAAAATGTGATAGTGAAAATTAGAGTGTAACTGTTTGAGTGTGTGATTGTCTAAGTGCGTGGTTAAGTGGGAAAATGAGATTGTGAGTGTGAGAAAGTGAGTGTAAGAGACTGAGAATGAGCGATTGAGAGAGATCGAGTGATAGTGAGGGTATGTGTATGTATATGTATATGTTAGAGAGAGAAATACTGGAAGAAAAGAAAAAGAGTGTGTTTAGGAGGAGAGAGAATGTGTGTGAGAGAGAAAGTGAGAGAATGTGTGTGAGAGAGAAAAAGAATATTTAAGGGAGAATGCGTGATAATGCGTGATAAATCGTGTGAGAGAGTGTTTATTTGTGTGAGAAAAAGAGTGTAAAATTTTGGGAGGGATATTGTGTGAAAGAGAGAGAAAATGTGTGGATGTGTGAGGAAGAGCTTGAGAGAGAAAATTAGAGAGGGAGAGATTTGTTTAGAGAAAAAAATAGATTGAGAGAGAGAGTTAGAGAGTGAGAGAATTTGAGAGAGAGAATGCGAATATATAAATGTGGTTCTCAAACATTACGGTACTTTGAAATATCATTCCCTCAAAATTAAGTATCAACATGGAAACATAACTGAACTTAACTGTATTTGTAAGAATGTGAAAGGATAGATGGGGTACACAAAACATTAATTTTAAATATCATATCCTCAAAATTAAGCGGTAAAATAAAAACGTAGCTTAACTTATATTTGTATTGTGTTACTATTTGTTAAAATGAACATCAAAACCCATTATTTGAATAAAATGAACATCAAAACCAATTATTTAAAAAAAATGAACACCAAAATTCATACGTAGATAGTTAAAATGGTTAATTATTTTTTAATATTCAAGATCATTTTATCGTTTTTGAGCTTATAATACATACCAAAACATATTTAAACATCATTTTATCATGCGCGAAACCAAACTTAGACAATATTTTCACTAACTTAACAACTTAACCTTTTAATTTTCAAATTATGCTCAATATTATTGATTTTAATGCGAATTAACGATAACAACATTACAAAACCGACAAATATCACAAGATACCAATTTGAAGACATCATATTAGACCTCTCAACAAAGCGTCTACTTGAGTGAAGCCGCGACTGTACGTCTGTAAATAATTTAGCAGTAGCGAGAAGAGCGGGAGAACAGAAGAAGTAGTAGCAATAGTAGTAGTACGAAGCTGTTGGTAGTTGAATGAAAATGTCAAGGTTTTGGAGTTGCAAGTCTCAGCTGTTGATGAGTGACAAAGTTTTGACGAGTCTGAGAAAGGGAAGATACTACTCTCAAGAGGTAAATTCTTAGTTCTAGATGAGGTGTTGGTAGACATGTAAGCGTCTGGAGTTTAAAATACCAGGTGAGACTGTATAGTACCATCTGTTGGGCTGTGCAGTATTTGCATACTATCCCGGGAGAAAACTTTAGTTAGGAGAGGTTTTCCCTTTCAAGGATGCATTTCAGAGGTATAGACGAATAATTACTATCTTAGTGTGATGCATCTAGTTCTTTTAATGGACAGTAATTTAGCTTTATCTTTTGTTACCTTTGTTTTTTATTATTTATTATTCATTCCTTTATTTTCAAATAGACTAAACTTGCAAACTAAGAAGAGCCTTTTAAAAATTACAGACATATTTTTTTCGGACAAAATTTATAAAATTTTAGAAGCATTAATAGTATCCATCAAAAGTGACAGCTACAGATTACTCGACTTTACGTATGATTAGCTAAAACCCACTTTGATGGCCACAAGGTCTAATGCGCTACTCTCGCAGTAGACTAGATGAAGGGGAGATCAAGTTTAGAATCTTGGTCGGGTGCACTAAGGTTTGTTTCCAAAATAGTTTTACACTCTTCCTCCATGCAAATGAGGGTACTATTCACATAAACATAACCTTCGTTACCCCTAAAACCATTGGCGTAATTAGTACATAAGCGTATAGCCACGAATGGGTAGTAATACGCTGTGCTAAAAAAAAAAACTGGAAATAGATTTAGTAGCTTTTCTAGTTGACAGATAATGTTCTTCTTATGAAAATTAGACTGTAACCTCAAGGTGAATTCTTGTTTTTTTAAAAAAATAAAGTAGCTAGCGTGCTTTTTCTGAACGACTGTTCTGACGACTTACAAACTAACTCAAACAGACATAGCACTCTGTCCCACTGCCATCACTGTGAAAGCGGAAGGTACAAACTAAACAATCTTTCAATTTTTCACTCACAATGGGAATCGAAATCAAGACACTTAGTAAAATAGGCAAATGCGCAAAACCATTATTTTTAATGTTTAGGTTTTAACAGAGGGATTAATTGCGATGTTTTGATAGGATCACAACAGAACATTTAAAAATAATGTGGGGATTGTTTTATATGGTTTTACGTAAGCTATGACACATTTTTAAAAACACTTTAAAATATTTATTTTTTTAATAATAAAAAAAATTTCCTACATTTTGGTTAGATCAATATTAAAAAATATCAAAAACACTTTATAAATAATCCTGGATTTCTAAACACCTTCAACGCTTGTTAGTACTCACCCATGTAGCTCAGTCCTACTAAATGAACTAAAGATAGCTCGGTCGGTTGTTTTCTGTCTACTGATTATTATTATTATTATTATTTAGCACCGCGTCTTACTACCCGTTCGGATTATACGCTTTGTCTAGTGTCTACTGAACAAAGCGTCCGAGGTTTCCATTTCCAACACTGCTGTCTTTGGTGAAATTGGGGCCTCTCCCTTCACAGTAACAACCGGGACTGTGTGCTGTACATGTTATAGAGAAGCAAGTTTATGAAATTTTTTTTTTATCACCACATCTTACTTTTATTATCTGTTTAGGTTTACGTATATATGATAGTTACGCTAATGGAGTAGAGATGAGGAAGAAAACATTTAAAGGGTTATCTACTCGCATTTGACCTGCTTCGGTGGCCACATGGTCCAAGTCATCCCTCTCGTAATAGACTATACTGTTGATGACAGTTGGATAGGGGCTAAAATCTCGGTCGGGTGTAATGTGGTGGTTTTTCCAAATTCGTTTCACACTCTCCCTCCACGTGAATGAAGATAAACTTTCTCTAAATTCAACCTTCCTCTTCCATAGACTAATTCATTAACGTAATTAGTACATAGACGAATAGCCTGAATATGTAATAAAACACAGTGGTAAAAAAAACCCTCGTAATTGCGTGGAAGGAGAGTGGGAAAACATTTATGGAAAACCACTCCCAGTAGACCTAACCAGGATTCGAACACCTATCTCTCCATCATCAGCAGGTGTTTTTAAGTAGTGTGCTAATATAACCAATTGGTTAAGAAAGGGCGCGTTAAATAAATATAATATCATCTTCGTGTGTGGAAACGTACATTATATTAAACGTCAAGTTTGGGTAGTCTGGTTTACCGATGACAGGAAGGTTGGATTAAGAATCCCGACCAGGTGTAGGCCTATTGAGGGTGTTTTTATTACATTGTTTTTCACTCTCCATCCATACGAATACAGGTAAGAACTCTCTCATTTATTTATCCCTCATCCCTACCACCTCAGTGTATTTAAATGTGGATTGTTCGGGTGGGTGTTCAGATGCTCTTAAAATAAACCATAGGTAATTAACCGTTTTTTATGACCTCAGATTAAAGTATATATGTTTTTTAGGCCCACGTCTTTCTACCTGTTCAGGTTATACTCCTAGGTATTAATTGCACTAATGGTTTAGGGATGATAAAGGTTTAATTTAGAGGAATTACACCCGAATTTGCGTCGAGGAAGAGTGGAAAATAATTCAGGGAAAACCACCCTCAGTGCACCCGGTTGGGATTGAACCCCAATATCCCCAATTTTGGCAGTCAAGCCCAACATGATATTAGCGCGTTAGACCACGTGGCCACTGAAGTGGATTATATATAGTTATTAAATTGAATAAATTTAATGAGCTTTTACATCTAGTTCAACTTAAAAGAAAAATGTTATTTTAACAAGTGTGACCAGGATACTAAAACTACTCATGAAGAGATTATATGAATTGATATTATATTTCGATATTGCTTAAAATAAAAGAAAAACTATTATTAAACCTTAAAATTAGTTTTACTGGGGAAAGTTATATTTCTCTACCGACCGCAGCTATTTATTTCAAAATTAAATTTGGGTAAATTATTTTTAAATTTCGTTCTGAATGAAAGAATTATAGGCCTATATTTTCCGTTAATGTGGCCATGTTCTTAATTGAAAGGAAGATGAAAAGAAAAAATCCGTAAAGACGCTATACAAAAAGATCTAAACTTTAGGTTAAAAGTGGTTCCGAAGTAAATATCTGCTCATATGCTACCAATCAAACGATAAAGATATTTTCTCCGAGATAAATTCTTGTTATTAAGTCAGACAGACAAATTAAATAGCAAGTTGAACGTTTTAAGGAAGGGAAGAGAAAAGTTGCTTTCTAAGATCAAGTAGAGCTGTATTAGCTCTTTGAAGCCTGCAGCCGGGGGTTTAATGCATACTAAATCACGCCGGATCTACATCAGTTACGACGCTACTTTCACTCAAAGCAAGCAGATGCAGTATCTTTAAGAGGGGAGGGCGAAAGAGAATTGTTGGTGGTGTTTTCGTTTGTCTGGAAAACTTTGAGAAGGCCCACAAAGTTGATGTGGGATGAATTGGAATGTCTTTAAACGTCAAAACAGTTACAGTTTCAGAAGTTCAGTTAGTACAGAGAAGTGATGATTATCTTTAATAGAACAAGGCAGGAAGGCCGTTTTAGAAAACCCTCTCCCTCCCCATCACCTACCCTCTTACGTCCTACTACTCGTCCGGGATATCAGAATTTAGTTATTCAAATAAGATATTGATAAGGATGGAAGAATTTAGACGAAATGTACTCGCATTTTATTGGGGGAAGAGTGGAATTTTTTTTAAAAGGAAAACACACCCCTCAGCTCACACACAAGGGATTTAAACCTAGACCTCACCGTCAGCGGTAAACTAGAATAGAGTCCAATTTTTCATAGAAAGGATTGACTTTAACTTAACGTATTCATATGTCCAGTCATATTATCTACAGCTGTAGCTTTTGGTATATATTATAAATACCTATCAATTACACTAGTTAATTAGTAAAAATGTTACCAATTTTGGCCCCTTCTGTGATCATTTTTCTTCCCAGGAGTGGGTTTTAGAAATAAATGGTACGGCGCACCGCACAGACTTTCTCTCTCTTTCTATAAACTCGTAAGATTTCTGAACGGAATAATGTACATTGTATCATCACCACTCCACATAAGAACACGCATAAAATAATATACAATGATATATAATCAATGAGAAAATAGGCGCATCTTTGTCCACTTAAGAGCATTTCAAACAGTTTAATGTCTTCCACAAGGGTCAACACTTCGTATTAAAATTTCGATTTCTGGTTAAAATTTTAACATTTTATAAGGTGTTGCAGATCTTCAAGTCATCGCATTGATATTTAATTATTCATTTATACATTTTGACCAATAAAAAATGTAAATATTGACTATTGAGTCTAAAATGGAGATAGATCATTGCT
>CABFWB010000050.1:257175-272880 GCA_902151455.1 Timema bartmani
GGGGGGGCTTCTCATATGTGTTTTTACATCCTGCGAGCGCATTTACTCTTAATGTTGAGTTAAAGTCCAGGTTTCAAAGGAAGAACCTTATCTGACTGCTATAAAATTCGCTACATCTACCTTCACATATTCATACGTCAAGTTATGGGATTCGTGGCTGTCAATTTTGATATTATATTAACAATAGCTATAAAATGTAACTATAAACATAGAAAAATGTTATTGACGTTAACCATAAAAATAATATCATATTCTGAAAATTAAAAAATGACACCTGGACACGGGAATCGAACACCACTACGCCAATGCTCTTACCACTGAGCTATCCAGGAGTCGTCCCGTGCTCAGGGTCACTCTTCACTCATATTTTAAGGCAGAGTCTATGATGGACGTGCGCAAATCGTCGGCTACAAGTGTGTGATTATATTAATATCACGAGCTATCAGATAACGCAGCCATATTCGACTCGGTAGTTGGCTTATTGCAGCCATTTGTACAATTATTGTAATTGTACGGGATTGCATACTAAGAATCAATAGCCAAAGCTATTATTTATGCTTTTAGTGAGGATTACTCCATCTAGATATATTCTGAAAATTGAAAAATGACACCTGGACAACGTCCCGGGTTCGATTCCCGTGTCTAGGTGTCATTTTTCAATTTTCAGAATATGATATTTAGATGGTATAATCCTCACTAAAAGCATAAATAATAGCTTGGCTATTGATTCATAAAAATAATGTTTGTATTTTATAAAAGGTTCTTCATATGAAAAATTGACTGTACTTTACTCATCCCTAACTTTTATATAAAATAGTTAATAGTTCTTCTGTTCAATTTCTTGAAATAAATCTACTACCAATGTTAGATATTTGTGACTCTATAAATAGTCTTATGGGAAAGTATAACGATGGAAAAGCCTCAAATTTTGTAAGGAGGGAAGGAGTTAAATCACAAGCGTGTAACCAAAACGGGTAGTATGACGCGGTGCTAAGAAAAATGTTAAATAACATTGGTATACAACTACCCCAAGTATTTGAAATGTAAACCGGATATGATACAATCATGCTTTGTGTTTCGTTATATAATTTCTCTCAGTTTCAAGTTTCTCCCACACCAATTGGTAAACAAGAGTTTAACTGGCGTTCGTTCTTTCCGGAAACATTTGAAGACAATCATTTTTGGATTGCCCGTGGCCTCAAGGGATACGCTTTGAGGATAGTTCTCATCATCGTTAATATAAATCTTCAATAGTTGGTTTATAGTTTTACAAATAGCACAAATAAGAACAAAATTTAAAACTTGATTTCACTATGATGAAGATTATTAGAGCCAATCAAAGACACGGTAATACTGTACAATTATTCAGAGTAATCGGAGAGTATAACCCACGAGCAAAACCTGGTAAGCAAATATAAGACCTTCAAGAAGTGCATTGTGTTAATTCATCCAGACGTTGAAACAAAGAGCTAATGGTCTATTTTTCAGCACGTCTTCACTCACCTCTCGTCTTGACACCTGACGGCTCTTTTATGACCAAGTCTACGTTGTCTTCCCTCCTCCACAGCACATGGGGTTGAGGGTAACCTCTTGCCCGGCACGTCAGTTTCACCGTGCCTCCTTCAGGCACCATGACGTCCCCTGAAGTCTCCTCCGGGATGAAGTCTGGAGGTACCACAACGTCCAGGTAGCCCATCTGCAATACACCCCAACCTCGAGTAAATACGAGATAGCCTATAACTTTGTACATCAGCTTCTCTGTAATGGGACACTACGAGTTGGATTTTATAGTATAGTAAATTTGAGTCTATAGATCATGCAATTGGAAAATAATATATTATTTTATATCTGGCTTGGGTGTCAGTTATTTGGAGTTGCTTTCCTGCCAACGAATTAAATTTATATTACATCACATCCTCACCTTTTATAAATGCTCAAAAAGCTCTTTACATGTGGGAAAATGATAAAACAACTTTGGTATCTTTGAGTCACGAGGGTGATCCTATCATAGGTCGTAAACCTTTTTTGAGTGTAGAGCAAATGTTTATATAATTTTAAAAAAATCCTAAGCTCAAGCTAAAGTGGGTAGGAGGATGAAAAAGTGGAAGGGGGAGGAGTTTTTTAAGTACTCACTTCAAGAGATTTGATCAGAAAGGATTATGTCACCTCTCCCTTAAACATTAAAGATTCGCAGGTTTCTGACTTCTGCACTAAGCCCATAGGGCTTAGATAGGCACATTTCTTTTCCAAATTATCTAAAACATATTCCACTTTTCGTTTCTTTCACTTTTATAGTAAAATAGTTCAAAATTAATATTATGTAACTGAAGAAGAGTTCTTAAAAATAAATTCATAATATAACTTAAGGCTTTTTTTAGGAAGATCCTTAAAGGAAAAAAATTGTTACTCTTGCCTGGAAACTCCAGCTCTGTTTTTAAAGCAAACACTATGATCGAAACATTCTACTAGGGAATGCAATTACAATTAATTTGAATATTTAACTTTTATAAAAATTAAATAGGCTTATAATGTCATGGTTTAATATTTTCTTCAGATTCCATCGAAGCCCCTGAGGCTTATCCCGGAACTATGCCTGGAGGAAGCACTATATCCAGCTACAAGATACATTATTCTTCAGTTAACACAACCTAGCCTCAAATTTTCAAATCAACTTCCTACGCAACCTTTAAGAACCATAGTCATACTTGAAACTTCTCTCATGATTAAGTCTGTCGAATTAATACACATTTGACATATTTGACGATTGGTTATATGGCTACAACCATAACTAAATATAATTTCCTTCTTATAAGCTTAGTTAGTCATGACCTTATTAATTACTATACGAACCTTTAATTATCCTCTATATGTTTAAGTCACAGGGAGCTTACCAACCTAATTTTTTTAATTTTAGAATCATGGTTTCGTACTTAGGGTGCAATTTTCCTATTTTATCAAGGCGATTCTATAGAATAAGATCTATTTATACAAATATTGTTTTACTATTAAAAGCTAAAATTGTCAACACAAAAATCTTTTCTTTTGGACCTACATATATTCATAAATATTATGTTTTTATTGTTGAAACATTATATTAATACGCATGAATATAAAACAATCAAATCCCAAAATATTTAAAATTTAAAGGGTACTGTATCTTTGAAATAATTCTTCAATGCCATTTTCCAGTGCCATTATGGTACACCGCGGGGACATTAATTTTACTAAACATGGATTACGCTCGAAACTACACATTGATTCTGGGATCATTTTGCATTTTGCAGTGATGCTGGGCTCATTAGATACACATAATTATTTATTTCTTAATTAAGAATGTAGGGGACTATCCTTTGATTCGTTTTACGGTCGACTACCAATAGAGTTGGGTCGAACCTGAATCTTGAATCCGAATCCTCATTTTACCTACGAGTACTGAGTCTGCAATTCGAATCTAAAGCTCGGGGGATGAAACCCTACGATTATTGAAGGAAATATAAATTAAATTCTAACAATTTTTGTTATAATGCATTCATTATAATATTTGTACCTTCATTTACGTGTTAAAGTAATGGTCTGGAGTCTGGTTGTTAAGTTTGATCCATGCTAATGTTGGGGCTGAACCACCATTAAACAGAATTAGAGCTATAAAGCTATAAAACAAATTCCAAATAAAATTTTGTAAAAGTAAATACATATTTTTTTTCTAATCTCTTGATATTTTTTAAAATTCTAGAATATTGACTATCCTTAAGAATTAGAGGAACTCGAGAGTTTAAGGATTCAAGAATGCCCATCCCGACAAACACAATTAATGCCAATTTATTTTAAATTTGATATTCTCTTTAATTTACTATTTGACACATTAACTCAGTCAGTAACACGTATAATTACTGAACAAGGGTTTTGGTTTCGGTATCAGGTTCAGCAATTTTTTTTTTATGGCAGGTGAAATTTGGACTTTTCTTTGCACAGTGAAGAAATAGTTTCTAATAAAAAGTATTGTATGCTTTATAGTTCAGTAAGCTTACAAGTGATTTGTTTATAAAATTAATAATCTTTAAAACCAAGGTTAAATACCCCTAATAAAACATCAGAAATTTTATAATCTTTTCCAAGAAAGCATTGCATCAAGGGCATGGAAAACCTATTGTTCTACGGAGTAAGGGGAGTTTCCACAGTAAAACTTTACTTTACATTTACCCAAAAAGGTTTTTACACGTACATATGAGTCCCCAAGATACACCTACTACCCACTCCATAAATTATAGTGGGTCTGAACCACCCTGATATTAAATTTTTTACGTCCTTTCATTCCGTTTCTTTTTTTTTTTATAAAATTAAAGTTACGTAAAATCTGTTTCAAAATATTCGTTTGTTGGTGCAAGGTAAAGCACGATTGTAGAATTTTAATTCAATTTAAAACCTTAAAAACTAACACATTAGTTACCTTTCCCCTGTTTATAATACGAACCAAGCCGAGTCATTTGAGGGGCCCTGAGGCTACCTGGTACAGAATGGTCACCATTTTAATTTTGCATTCACCACAGACAAAACGTGACGTGTACAGAGAGAGCGGGGATAGGGGGTAAATCCTACACAAAACCATCAACATCACAAAGATACGAACGTCATTAGGGAAAATTAAAGCTCATGGTAAAATGAACACGTAATAAAATCATTACTTCATTAGACAAACACAAAGAGGGAAAACAAAAATATGTGAATGTATGTATTTTTATATATTTTTTTGTTGTTTGAAAAATTGTTGAAGGGTGTGTGAGTAATTGTATTGTTTTCACACAAGTCTTTTTTTATTTTTGTATAAATGAAACGAGACTAATGAGGTAATAACGTATCCGGAACACATAACAGGACCACATGTTTTCGAAAAACTAAATAGAAAAAAAAAAGTTTTAAAAATGTGTTCTACAACTATTTATTTGAGCAATGCGAAAGACATTTATGGTTTGTCGATTGGGAAAACCAATCAAATACTCAAATAAATCCAAAACAATATTTTTGTATATGGAGTGATAATTTATTTAAAAAAATTCTATTGAAATTTTATCTTTAATTTTCTTTCGGTTGAGTTTGAGTAATTAAAAGCTCTCAAATAAAGCTACTCACGGCAAACAATCACACCATTTGGTTAATATTAATCCTAATTTGTAAAAAGATAGCAACAATACCGCTTACTAAGACTTTTTTTGGCACCACGTCTTACTATTCGTTCGTGTTATACTTTTATGTACTAATTATAATAATGGGCTAAAGATTAAGAAGGTTTAATTTAAATAAGTTCTACCTGAATTTGTGTGAGAAAGAGTGGGAAACCATTTAGGAAAAATTACCCTCAGTATACCCGACCGGTATCAAACCATGAGTTCCCCGTCATCGGCAGTCTATTATTTTGCAAGAGTGACGCCTTAAACCATGCAATCCTCAAATCGGGTATGCAAAATTTAATTGTTAAATTTTGAAATCAAAAAAGTATAGGTGCTTAGAAACAGTTTAAAGTATATTTGAATAAAAACTACGTTATTTTAAAATATAAATAAGGGATTGTTAATGATAAGTAACATTAAGTAAAATATGTATATTTTATTAAATAGTGATTGTGTTTTAAAGTAAATTCTCGACGTTACATTTTTACAAAATATTTGAAATTCTACGCCTTTAATAAAAATATCATGAATATTTGCCACCACTCTCACAACACAAAAACAAGATAAATTTTATCAACTTAAGGATTATGTTCTATACATGTTTTACGGAGTGTAATGTTGCCACGTTGTGTGTAGTGATATGCCATATGCCCTTTTACACCATTTCTTTTCTTGCTGTGTCTAATTGACCAGCCGTACAACTTTTATAAAAATAGCCTTATATGACAGCCAGACAAGTTACTATATCTGATGGCAAGTATTCGTATGCCAGCTCAAGGGATATGAAGCTATCACTTTTGATACTATATCAATATCTATAAAATAACACTAATATAGAGGGCCTCGTGGTCTAGAGGTAAGTGTCAGACTTCTGTGTTAGGGGTCCAGGATTAAAATCCCGGTCCCGTTACAGATTTATATAATTATCAAACCCTTCCCTCACCTCTGTCAAAGTGTGTGCTTCACGCTTTGTGAATGTGTGAAATTCCGCTTTGTGAATGTGTGGAATGCCAGTCCCCCACTGTGGTTAGGAACCCACGTTAAACTGTAGATCCCCTCTGCTTTCCACCATCATAGCACTCACGAATCATCCTATTATCTGAGGATCTTTTTTACCCTAATTTAACTCGGTTTATAAAATTTAACCTGAGTCGTAATTCCTAGTGTTTGAATTTACCCAATTTATTTTATTTTTCCTTTTATTAATTAAAAAATCTGGTATTAGCTCTTAATAACTAACTAAAGACAAATTTCTAATTTGTTTCACCCAATTGTTTTGTATCTCTCCAGTCAGTCCACCCCGTTTTATTTTTCAATTTCCTTATACATTTGTCATGACACCTTATTTTACCATAAATCAAGCCTTTTATTGCTCTGTTCATATTTCAATATGCCTTCTATATAGTTAATTTAAAATTTTTTCATATAAATTTTCTAGAATATAAACATATACTACTACTAAAACTACTTGTCCTGTTATTGATCATTACCTATTTACCTCGATCTGTGCCTGTGCCTGTTAGCAGCTCAGTCTACTATTATACTAATATTATTTAATTTATGATAACTTATAACTATACTTGTCCCTCTTTCCCTATTGAAGTTAGTTTGACAATGTACATTTATTTTTTTCCTTTTGATACGCCCCGGGGGGTAATGGAATACGCCTAAATGGTGTCCTCACCTCAGAAATGAATTCCTCCATACACCAGGAGAGCAGAGGTAAGATAAGTTTGAATGGCCAGATCTAGAGAATTATCCCCACCCCCACACTAATATTGCAGTACAGTATTATTATTATTATTATTATTATTGAACGTAAAAAAAAAGTTTGTATTTTCCTAAAGGCTCTTCCAACCAGAACCCATATAAAGCAATGCTTTCATTTATATCCGATACTTAAGAGGACTGACTCCTATCTAAGGGATTGTCTATGCAGTTGGCCTTTAGTAATGTTAGTCCTACCTAATCTTGAGCGATATGTGAAATTACCTTTACGATAAAATTGGTAGGACCTTTCGCGCTTGCTCATAAACTCAGTGTGGAAATCATATTCTGAAAATTGAAAAATGACACCCGGACACGGAAATCGAATCCAGGACCTTTGGTTTAGTACACTGATGTTCTAGCTACTGAGCAACCAAGGAATCGTCCCATGCCCAGGGCCATACTTCACTCATATTTTAAGGTAGAGTTTATGATGGACGTGCGGAAATCGTCGGCTGTAGCTATGATATATAGATGGAGTAAGTCATCACTTAAAAAGCATAATAGCTTTGGCTATTTGATTCATTGTGGAGAGCCACAATAAAACACCACACTACCTGAATTTCCCTAGTACATGGTATTTCTATCAGATGGTGCAGGCAGCACTAACCATCTGAAGGGCTGAGTTCGTGTCCAGCTCCAGATGGATAGCAATCACAGCAAACCAACCTTCGTGTTGTTGACTCAAGAAAATTGAAGAAGTCTGAAGTTATGTTAGTTTGTAAGTCGTATTCTGATATAATCCAATGGTTAAGAAAATTAATGTTAAAATCCCTAATGTACTGAAAATGAAAGTTTTATTATCGTGTGATCAGAATCACAATTATGATTTTGAGAAAATATGACTGTTAAACATTATTCTACTTCTACGAGCTTCAATTGAGTGAAATTTAAATTTAAGATATTTACAATTTGGTAAAATCTATATTGAAAAATATTAATTGTTATTTTAGTTACTGTACATATTTTTAGATAAATAAAGTAGTGGAAAGATAAATACATATTTAATAAAAAAAGTCGTAAAATATCTAGACACATTTAAGGGTTGGTCTTATAGGGAAAGGAAGAAATAAATTTTATTTTCAAATCTGACAATACATATTGCAAATACTCTCCCAATCACACACATCTTTACACACTCCCTCACAAAGTATCACAGCCACACTACCAATTCCACCCTCTCAAACAATATTTTATTTTCAAACACTCCCTTAAACAAACATTCCCTTACACAAACTATCACAAACACACACAGTCTTACACATTCCCTCACAAAGTATCACAGCCACTCTATCAATTCCACCTTCTCAAACAATATTTTATTCTCAAACACTCCCTTAAACAAACATTCCCTTACACAAACTATCACAAACACACACAGTCTTACACACTCCCTCACAAAGTATCACAGCCACTCTATCAATTCCACCTTCTCAAACAATATTTTATTCTCAAACACTCCCTTAAACAAACATTCCCTTACACAAACTATCACAAACACACACAGTCTTACACACTCCCTCACAAAGTATCACAGCCACTCTATCAATTCCACCTTCTCAAACAATGTTTTACTCCCAAACACTCACTCGAACAAACATTCCCTTACACAAACTATCACAAATACACACAGTCTTACACATTCCCTCACAAAGTATCACAGCCACTCTATCAATTGCACCCTCATACCAAATCTTTCACTCTAACACACTCCCTCAAACAAACATTACCTTACACAAACTATCACAAACACACACACAGCCTTACACACACTACCTCAAACACTCTTTTCCACAACCCCACCTGAGCACACACACACATACACACAATCACACAGAGCCACTCTCTCACACCTTGTCACATATTTTCTCACGCACTTTATCACAACATTTTTCACACATTTCCCCACAAAATTAGGCATACACGCTTTCACACACTGTGTCACATATTCTCTAACACACTTTGTCACAAATTTTCTCACATAATTTATCCCATACTTTGTCACACTCTCTCACACACTTTGTCACATGCTCAATCACACACTTTCTTTGACTTTTAGTTCACGCATAAATGTGGATAGATACACTGCAATTTTCTTACAAATTGACATAGCTGACAGAACAACTTAATAGCTCTACTTTCAAATGTTCATGCGCCAAAATGTAATCTGCAGCCTTCAATTGTGATAGGTATTCTCAAAACCTAAAATATAGCACTATTAAATTAGTAAAATACTACCAATAATGACAGCAAAAAATATTTTTCTATTTTTAAAAGTTACTCCAAATGTCCATTTTTATGAATATTAAGGTTGAGTTTGCATTTAAACTAGTTCACAGGACGTTTTATTATGTAATACTGGTTTTCTTAAGTGACTGTATGTTGACTATCTAAATTAAATTAAACACAAAATCGAAACAAATTAATCAAACACTAGCCTTCAAACTAAGAGCAAACAACTAATTCTCTTTGTTTTGAAATCGTTTGTACATACAGTCCATATTACATAGTTTAAGATTATATTTAGATCTATTTACATCATTTATTAAATTCTATAGTGGAATCCATTTCATATTGCAATATTTATAAATGGTCTAAACCAATTTGCCAAAGTAATATAATAATAAGATTCCAAAACCAATAAAACAAATTATTTCATTTCAAGGGAATATATTTATGTATTTTGTTGATTGTAATGATATTTATTTCAAATTTGCAAAATGTAAACACTGAATTCTTGCTGCAAATTGGTACTACTGCCCCTTAATCGTTAGGCTAACGTTTCACCGTTTGAACTGGGGAATCTCTTAAAGAAATGTTTATAAAATGTCAGAATAGTTATTATTGATATTTAGGTCTACCTTCTGAGCCAGCCGATAATATCAGCACACAGCTTACAATTTAAATAACTTAATTATAGAATTGGCACAATATCCAGTCATTCAGTCGTAAATTCATTATTGTGAAAGAGTAAAGGCTAAGTTTAATTAATGATTAAAGATTAATTTTTCGGCCATTCTAAGAATAAAACCAGGGAGCCTAAACTCAAGAGGAAGAAGCAGTAACTCACTTCACTGGCCGAATGGTCTAAGGCGTCACTCTCATGTTAGACTCATTTGCTGACGACGGGGAGATATAGGTTTGAATCCCTATCGGGTCAACTGATGTGGTTTTTTCCCTAAATATTTTCTCACTCTCCTTCCACATAAATGTGTGTATATTACATCTAAAATGCTTCCTTCCTCAGCCAACCTCATTAGAGTAGTTATCATAAATGCTTATAACCTGAATAGGTAGTAAGACGCGGTGATAGTGATGAAAAAAAAAAAGAATTACTAAACTTAAATTTATTTGAAAAATGGCTCCTGGATTTGGGACAGCCTTAAAAATGTCTTATTCTGAAAATTGAAAAATGACACCTGAACACGGGAATCGAACCCGTGTCCAGGTGTCATTTTTCAATTTTCAGAATATGATATCTAGATGAAGTAATCCTCACTCTAAGAGTATAAATAATAGCTTTGGATATTTTATTCTTAAAAATAACTGCTAAACTTATATTTTATAATTTTAAGTCTTCAATTTACACGACAAAGATTTGGGCTCAGGTTAATTTGGAGACTAGAATAAAATCCATATATTTGTTTCACTTCGTTAACTCTAGACCTTTAGACACTTTTCAATATTTTTATTCATAAAATTAAGAGATTCGACTAACTAAAAAAAAACAAAGAGAAACACTTGGATCCTTTTCCAAAGATAATTTGGAAGAGACAGGCAATGCCTCATCTTTTATTCATCATTATGTGAACTCCTCCCCCACTCTCCCTCCATGGTTTTTTTTTTGTTACTGTACCCAAGATAAGCCCAGGTGACACAAGTACCACAAATTGCCGTGGGATTTCCGAGACGAGTTCATTGGCTGTAAAGGGGGGTGGGTAGTTGGCCACGGTGACGTCATCCTCGTGCACGAATATAATCCCGCGTTTAAGCTTAGCTAAGGCGAATCTTGGACGATATCTTTATAGATCAATCCGACCGGAATGTCCCAAGCTATAACAGTTTCTACGCTAATACAATAGCAACGGCGAGAGAGAACTAGAAAATTGTCGAATTAGTCGCAAACAATAACATTTGACGATCTCCCGTCCTGTACGTGAGAAGTATCTAAGCTTTTTTTAAAAAAAATAAAAAAAAGGAGACTATCACCGACAAAAACATATTCTAATCTCTGTGAGAGTGTTAAATTAATTACAAACTTTAATTTTATATTACCAAGAGTTAACCACAAGAGTAAATTTCAATGAAAGGAATAGTTTAACTATATAATATATTTGTAAAATTCCCTGCACAATAGATAGAACCAAAATTATCTAGCAATTACTTTTTCAAAATAAATGTGTTATAGATGTAATGAAATTGGAAACATAAAATACCAAATGAAAATAAAATAGTAATTAATTATTAAAATTATTATTATGTAGGTATCAGTTTTGGCAATCTAAAATTAATAATTTTATTTACTCTTTTATAGGCTTTATCAGATAATTGGAAATACTACTTCGATCACTTATACCTGATCAAATATATTTTATTTTTATTTTGAATCACAAATTGTTTAGATTGATATTGAAATTTTAATAACTGCACTTTAGTAGCTCATTAAGTTGGGAGCTTAGGGAATGCGAGAAAAGGCCAGTGTTTTTGAGATTTTTATAGCAATACTTCTTTTTTGGACAAATAAATCAAATATTGCTCCAGTAAAAATATAGAGTATAATTTTCTTCACATGGTGATATGAATATCTGTCAAGGGTGTCCTGAAATTTAAAGACAACTTTTTCTCGTAATTTAAAAATTCATCATCTAATGCTTCTATGCTCATGAACGATATTCAACAGGTGTTGATATCACCGCGTGAAGAAAATTAAACTCTATGTTTGTACTGGAGATATATTTGATTTATTTTAACGAAAAAAAAGTTTTGCCATACAAATTGCAGAAACACCGACCTTTTCTCGCGTCCCCTTCCATCCCACCTTAAGCTTTTTAATGGGCTACCAACAATTTATAGTGAAATATCTTAATCTGGTCACGTACTAGATTACTTACTATCTATCTAGAAAATATTTTGTATTTGACTTTTTTTGTTTCGTTCTTGTGCAGTACGTCTCACTATTCGCGGAGAAAAGAAAACATTCCTTCAACTTCATAGCTTATACTATTTCCGGAAGTATTTGATTCTTAATTTGAAATAAATCTGTAGGAAAACATTTCTGGTGACCAGTTCAACTTTCTGTGGGAGTAAAATTTCATCAATTATTTTAATTATTAAGAATCAAATAGCCAAAGCTATTATTTATGCTTTTAGTGAGGACTACTCTATCTAGATATCATATTTTGAAAATTGGAAAATGACCCTGTACTCGGGACGATTCCTGGATAGCTCAGTGGTTAGGACACCGGCGTACTAATCCAAAAGTACCGAGTTCAATTCCCGTGTCCAGGTGTCATTTTTCAATTTTCAGAAAATAGGCCTAATATTTATTATTCGTTACTAAATTTGTAATACTTGTATTTTTGCTTTATCTCGACCCCTCATAGAGAAAAGTATTGCGATCGTCAAAAACATTAAACGCAAGAATTTGATAAATGTCGAAGTTTCATGATCCCATAAAACAAAAAAAGTTGTTTTCTCGATGCGGTCTGTCTGTATCTTGGACTAAAGCTTAAAACATCTTATCTATCAGGCTGAAATTGTTGCTTAGGGTTTTCATATAGTTCACCAGATACATTTTTGGACTTTAGATATCTAACCTTAGAATTAATGGTGGTTTACCGAAGGGTAAAAATAGATAAAGTCAATTTTTATACAAATCCACTATAACGATTTTGATTAAATTTGGTATCCAGGTATTGTTTAACATTACAAACAAATTTAAATCTCATTTTCTCATGAAAATTACATTAAGTGTACTTTACATGAACTGAAATTTCCAATTTTAATTATATCTCCACAATTGTTTGAGATATGTAATAACTTAACATTATAAAGATTTACTACTAGTTATTAAATATAAAACTCCTTTATTTGAAATATAATTTTATAAAATTTATATTTTCTACGCTAAGAGCAAATATATATTTTTTATGGATCTCTATGACAAATGAAATTGATCGCTATGGTCTTTGGTGTACAGATAGGTTATCTTTTATCAATCTTTTTGTAAAAGTGTATATTTTTTCATTTATGTTCTTTGGTGGTTTCTGCAAAAATGAATTTGATTTCGTCTTACAGATCATATGAGTTTTTAGTAAATGTCTATATATTAGGATAGATAATTAATTGGTACGGTGCACCGCAAAGGTTTTCTCTCTCTTTTTGTTAAAATATAAGCATTTACTAAAACTCGTCATATTTGTGAAATCAAATAATATAAATTGTTGCAGAAACACTACACAAAAGAGCATACATGAAATAATATACACTGTGTTAGAAACAATGAGAAAAGAGGAGCATCTTAGTCTGCTAAAAAGCGTAAGGATCAATTTAATATTTCTAAGTACTCCATAAAAAATATATGTTTACTTATAATTCAGAAATGATTGGTTTTATAAAAATATATTCCATATACAAATATTTTAATATTAATCTATATGGTATTACAGCTTTAAAATGAACCATTTTGGTGGCCACGTGGTCTAAGAAGCTACTCTCACAATAGATTAGACTGCCGACGACGGGGAGATTATAGTTCAATCCCGGTCGGGTGTACTGAGGGAGTTTTCCCTAAATGATTTCTCACTGTCTCGCCACTCAAATCTGGATACATTTCTTCCAGATTCACCCTTCCTCATTCCAAACCCATCAGCTTAGATAGTACACGTGCATATAACCTGATCAGATACTAAAATTCTGTGTTAAAATAAAACATTATAATGATAAGTTATAATGCATCTCAAATAATTACGGAGATACGATCAAAATTGGAAATTAACGCTTCTATAAGTTTCCTTAGAGTCATTTTCATGAAAAAACGGAAACTGCCATTTTGTCTGTAATGTTAAGCAATGAGGGATACAAAATTGAATCAAAATGGTTTGAACAAATTTTGAGGAAATTGATTTGATCTTTTTTTTTTTCCTTTAGTAAACTACACTTAACTTTAGGGTTGGATATCTCATTCTAAAAAACCCCTCGGGGAAAACCTACGAAAACCCTATACACCAAGTTTTAGCCTGATAATTAAAATGGTTTAGGCTCAATGCAGAGATACATATCGACAAACGACATCAAGTTAAAACACTTTTCGGATTCAGGTGACTATAAAACATTGACATTTATCAAAATCTCGAGACAAATTTTCTGTCGATCAAAATATTTTTTCTCTCGAGGGGTCGAGAGAAAGTAAAATTTTGTGGTAATTTTACAAAGTCTGAGGCGTTATTTTATTAATTTAATTCATGACATGTATTAATATTTAATAAGATGATGAAAACAGCAGTTTACCTTCCTTTATATATTTCTCCTTTAACTCTGTGTGAGAGTTTAATAAATTATAAATTCAGACATCTTACTTTCATCGTCTATAGAATTTAGAACAGTAGAATACACTAGAACCCTTTTAAAGATTGTATTAATTAGTTAAGTGCTCTAGGTGACACAAAAAAAGTTTTTCCGTACCGTAATAAAGTTATGTAAGTGCTCCCAATTTACACTAGCCCGTGTAGAACTGGGACTGGTTTTTATTAAGTTTATTAATGAAGACAGGGCTTGTTATTTTTATAAGCACACTATAGTTTCATCCCATAGATAGACGGATTAAATAATTTTTGATATAGAGATAAAATATTTTATCAACTGCCACCAAATCGTATTAACTTTTTTTTTTAATGTGAAGTGGAATACCAGTCTATTCGTAGGGTCCAAAATCTCATTAAAATAAAAGTTTTAAATAAAGGTGGGTTTTATTGCCCTAAGATAAAAGAAGGGAAGAAAGAATATATTATAAAGACATACTAAATTGTATTATATTGACTTTTTATGGTCATATTCCTTATATGCACGTACACATTGGCGAGACTTGGGAGATACACAGTATATAAAGAGTAACTAAAAGTTTCTCATGTACAATATATTATATAGTGCAGAGTATAAAAAAAGTTGTGGGGGATGTTTATGAGAGAAATTGAGGAAGAGCTGGTAGAAGGAAGAGGATATAAGCAAGAAGTATGGAGAGAAGTTTCCTTTGCACCAAGCAAGTTGGGGTTGGGGTGGAGTGAATGTTCTTCCTAGACTGTGATCTCTTTTTTTCTAACATCAGTGAGATTAGTGCCCCCCCTCTCCCCTCCATCCTTCACTGCCTTAAAATCACTGACCAGGTCAACACGAGGGAAGGGGTGACATGTTAGTCAGTGATGGATGAGACAGTTACACCGGTACACTCACTGGGTTGTTTTAATATGTAAGATGCCCTCGAAACGTTTCTATTTTAGAAACAAAATATGCCATCGTCATAAATATACTCGAGATTTTTTGTTGAAATATTAATTTTACATATTTAGTTTTAAGGGGTAAAGGGTCTCTCACATCCAAATGTTGGCCACGTATTTTGTGGAAGGATTAAATTCTCACATTGAGTAAGTTTCGTGCACTTGTGGTTGTGGAATATGTTGCGTGCACTCGTGGCTGTGGAGATGTTGCGTGCACGCGTGTTTGTGGAATATGTTTCGTGCACTCATGGCTATGGAGTATGTTGCGTGCACTCATGGCT
>CABFWB010000050.1:272890-330438 GCA_902151455.1 Timema bartmani
CGTGCACTCATGGCTGTGAAGATGTTGCGTGCACGCGTGTTTGTGGAATATGTTTCGTGCACTCGTGGCTATGGAGTATGTTTCGTGCACTCGTGGCTATGGAGTATGTTGCGTGCACGCGTGTTTGTGGAGCATGTTTCGTGCACTCGTGGCTATGGAGTATGTTTCGTGCACTCGTGGCTATGGAGTATGTTGCGTGCACTCGTGGCTGTGGAGATGTTGCGTGCGCGCGTGTTTGTGGAATATGTTGAGAGTTTGTTGCGTGAACGCGTGTTTGAGTAGTATGTTGCGTACACGTGTGGTTGAAGAGTATGCTGCGTGCACGCATGTTTGAGAGCCATGTGGAGCGTTGCAGTGCAATTATTGCATGTTCGTATTCTGTGATCTGAGTTGCTGGGACAAGCTGACGCATGGCAAAGGAGGACTGTAAGCATTGGAGGAGGCAGGTTATGAAGACACTTTAGAACAATAACATGTGTTTGTCCCGCCTCTATGATAGTTAGATATCTAAAAATCATACTATCCGCATCGGTTGTCACATGGTCTAACGTGTCCTTTTCGTGTTAGACTGGATTACTAGTGACTGAAAGATTGGATATCTAGTCCAGGTTGGGTCTAATGAAGAATTTTATTTTAAATGGTTCCCCACTCTCTCTCCATGCACAAGCTTTTACACTTCATCTACAATTCTATCTTACTCGTGTCCATTCCATTAGAGAAATTATTTATGCATGAAGCCTGAATGGATACCAAGATGCAGCGGAAAAGCCTGCCCCAAAAAACACAATCATGCTTCACTCGCATTGTACTCCTTAGATATAGTTTGAATTTCTAAGACTACAATTAATGTTGAGGAACAATCATAATTTTGTTTTTTGCACATCGTCTTACTACCCGTTCGGCCTATACACCTTTGTACTATTTACGAGGAAGGTTGAATTTAGAGAAAGTATACCCGTATATTTACGTGAAGAGAGGGTGGAAAACCATTTAGTAAAAAACACCCTCAATACAACCAATCGGGATATGAACCCCGAACTCCCCGTCATTGTCAGTCTAGTCTATTGCGAGAGTAACACCTTTGAGTTAGAACATATTTCCACCGAAGCGGGTATTTATTATTATTATTATTATTATTATTATTACTATATTAATGGACTAGGTTTTCTTCTGGACACCAAACTCTTCATTCACTATCATGTTGACCATATAGAATCTCACTCAATGAAATCATTTTGACTAATTAAGCTTATTACTTCATCATTTAGGAAAGTTGACTCTTTTTTATGTCTGTACTATGCCCTGGTTAGATCTAACTTAGAATATACAAGTGTTGCTTGGAATTCCATTATCTTAACTAACTCTCTCAGGTTGGAAAAAGTTCTAAATAAATTAAATGCTGTTTGCTATGATAAATTATTCTTTCTTAATCATGTTTATTGACTATGACAGAATTCAGACTCTTTAATGGCTCCAAGCTCTCTTATCGTGCAGACTCTATTGTGATGCCCTTTTTATTTTTAATATTTAAAATTAATTATATACGTAAATCTTTTTGCCATATTGTTTTGGAAGTTTAACATGATTTAGTAAGAGGGCTTTAAAATATAAAACGGACTTATATAATGGTAAATACCGCAAATAATGAGGTCGGGCTTGAATTCCAACCGAGTGTACAGAGGGGAATATAATTTCCTCCACACAAATGCTGTATTTTCCTTCTAAAATTTTACCTTTCACATCTCTAGCCCAGTAGCGTAAACATTGACATTTCTTGCATTTCATAGTAGATGGCTTCGGAGGACATGGATTCCTGTTAAAATGTTGTTCTACCAAAGTTCCTCTTTATGTTCCTTAAATTTTGACCTAACCTTTTGAATCACCTGTATATTATCACTACCTATAAATTACCACTAATTCTATGGTAAATTGTTTACAATATTAACCGCAAAAAAATAAAGTTTGTATTTTATAAAAGAATCTTACTATCAACTAACTTAAATTTATGGTATTTTAATTGAGAATTTATGAGAGATAGGATATAATATACGAATTGGAAACTAGCTTCAGGCAATTAATGGATTATATCGGACCCGCTTCGGTGGCCGTGTGGTCTAACGCGCTACTCTCGCAGTAGACTATAATGCCGATGACAGGGAGATCAAGGTTCGAATCTCGGTTGGGTATACTGAGGGTGATTTTGCAAAATGGTTTTAAAACTCTCCCTCCACGCAAATGAAGGTGCACTTTCTCTAAATATAGCCTTCCTAATCCCTAAAACATTAATGAAACTAGTGCATAGGCGTATTACCCTAACAGGTCGCAAGACACGGTGCTAAATATATATATATTTCAGAATAAAATATTTTCAATGTTATATTCACCGATGAAATACAGATATATATAGCAATATATATATATATATATACCTGTATTTCATCGGTGAATATAACATTGAAAATATTTTATTCTGAAATTATAAAAACTTTTGAAAATATTATATAGATTAAATTCAATAGCAAATATCAAGATATATTTTGGAGTGAACGCTTTAAATTATTATAGCAAGGGTATTTTTCCTGATTTTATTATATCTTATTATCTGCAATAAAATAATAATCCTTTGGTTTTTTAGACCTAAAAATATAAATGCTCTTCGTAAAGAGGGCCAGAGCATTGTAAACGGTCTAGGTCCTTTTAAAATGTACAATATGTTTTATATATATATATACTCACGAATGCAACGTGTCTTTGTTTTCTAGGTAGCTCTACTTGGTAGAACAAAATAAGGTCAAGCACTTTAAAGAATGGCTCTAGCCAACCACTCTGAAGTGTTCAGTACACAAAAACCATCAGTCAACTTCTGAACTCCTTCCATTGAAGTTATAACAAATATTTATAAGTTGAGATATCTTTAACATAAAACACATTATTCATCTATACTTGCAGGGGTCACACACAAAGAATAATTGAGATTATTATACAAGCCGATAAATAGTAATTACATTAGCATCAGTTCACAATGTAAACAGTTGCTGTCATGTTCGTTTAGTCTATCTCTAACAGCACGCGTGTTATGTCCACCTGAAGCCCCGTATTCAGATCCTGACTGGCTTAATATACGCCTCAATCTTTCTCAACACTCGCGGATTATTAATTAGTTGGCGCTAGATAATATTGTATGGTATTGTATTAAGGAACTGGGTGGTTAAATATCATACCAACATGTTATGGTGTTATTACATATTAAATAAATATTATATTTATTAATTTAATTTTGATTTATTGAAACACTTTGGTCGTTGATCACAAATTATGATTAATTATTGATTTTACATTGACTGATATAAACTGAGTTGGAGGGAGTTTTAAAAGACAGCTCTTTCAATGTTGCTTTGGTTTTTCATGCCAGGATAGTAAACAACAGGATAAGAACACAATTTATACTGTTCGCATGTTAATATCCTGGTTTGAGAAAGTGAATAAAGGTAACAGCTGAAATGTCTAATACTAGAAGCGTGAGTCCTATATATTTCAGAGAGGTCACTGATACAAATGTAATGTTTTATACATTGGAGGTGACGCTAATCACGACCGGTTGTACTGAGGGTGTATGTTGGTGCATTTCCTTAAATATTACCTTCCTGATCCCTATTCCATTAGCACACGTATGGTCCGGAAGGTAGTAAGAAGCAATATAAAAACATGCCTCAAAATTGTGTTTTTCTATAGTACAACTGGTACAATGACTTAGTTTTTTATTTAATCTATTTTAAAATAAATATCACTAACGTTATAAAAGAGGTGAGAAGGGATGAGAGGGTAGCTGTAGAAGTAGTTCACCAACCCCAACATCCCCGTCAAAGGTGACCCTATGCTCCGAGAGTATTACGTCTTTGACAGGACGCCTCCAGGCTCTATCAAAGTTCCACTGATTATTTAATTGATCTTTGATTATCTTTACACGGGTATTCAGGACTCACATTTTTTTAATCACCACGTCCTACTGCTTGTTGAGGTGTTGAGGCTATACACATTTATGATAATTACTCTAATGGGGTATGGATGAGGAAGGACGCATTTTAGAGGTAATCTACCTGCATTTGCGTGGAAGAAGAGTGGGAAACCATCTAAGAAAAATGATTCTTAGTTAACCCGATCGGGATTCGAGCCCCAATCCCTCCGTAATCAGCAGGCCAGTATAGCACGAGAATGACACCTTATACCATTCTCGGAGTCGTTGTTGATCTTCAGCGGCCACCAGTAAATAATCAAGAGATGGAATACATATTTAAAAGATAGATACTGATTACCATTTAGTTAAGTTATTAATAGAATTAACTCAGGAGTAAAACAATTATATCTTTTTCCAAATTTTTATGTATGTCTTTGTCTATCTTTTCATTGCGTCAGGGCTGTAAGTGACGTTATATTCAGTTGTTAAATTGTAATTTTTTAATTAGTTTATTACTAGTACCTGAGTCTCAAATCAAACGGATAAATTACCTCGAGGTGAGTTCCATATCTTGATCTATTGGGACAAGTCTCTCATTTGTATTCAGGGCTGATACTCCTAGAGTTTTGAAATGCCTTTAATTTTTCAGATTTTCTTGATAGAAACATACTTTCTTAGAGTATTAAATAATATTATTATTACTAGATGTTTTGTCTTTCAACAGATTCCTTTTACTGACCAAATTAATTCATTTAGCGTATCCTATCAGCAACTTCCTTTTATATATCCCGAGATTTCATCTTCTTTTCTTATTTGAGGTTCAGTTGCATTCATGGTATTACTGGATCCTTTTTTCCCTTTCACTTTGCCTTTTACGTGCAAAGATATAAATAAAAATAGCATTTTTGTCACAGATTTTCAGTTTGATTTCTGACCCAATATTCTTAAAAATCGAATCTTATTTAGTTAATCTAATTTAAAAAAAAAAGTATGCTTACAAACAGTAAAATGATTTTTAAACCAGGTTTCTAATGAACCGGAAAACACTAAACCAGATAACGTAGACTACTATTTATGCAAACCTTAAATATAAACTATAACGTAGGAGAATTTGTTTGACACCTATATTTTGGCAATCAAACATTTACGATTGTCTAGTATCTAGACTTTTTCTGTTCCCGTTCAATAACAATTGCAAGCTAATGTGCATTTGAATGGAGACATTTTAATCAATGGATGCAAAGATGTCACCAGTTTTGTGAAAAAACAAAACATGAATGTGTGATAAAACTAATAGTTTACTTGGTAATATATTCTTATAACCTACTTTGTAATTAGCAAATAATTGCAAAAATACCTGAATACACCAAATTTTTTAAAACTCTATGACTACTTCCGGTCTATTTCTTGTCGCACCAAATTATCTGGATTTATTAGGTTCTTCCTGTCTTCTGGATGCGGGTCAACCGTTATATTTTAAACATTTTTATAATGTAAAAAATATTTTTTTGGTGAAAAAGGGTTGTGAAAATAATAAATATTTTCTCCTTAAGTGAAAACGAGCTATTAGTTTTAATTTTTTTTTGACAATATCACTCATTTCGAGTTTTTACGTCCACCCAAATATATAAATTGAAAACCATTCTGAGAAAAAATGAATGATTTTTTTAACGTTAATAATGCGAACCCTTTTGAATCGTTGTGAAATTAGGATTATTTTACATCCTTATATAAAAACACACCCTCTTTTACGAGGCCATGTTTATGTAAAGAGTATAAAAAGCTCGACTCCAAAAAGCAAGGGAAATGTGTAACATTTTGTGTTTGTTTTTGAGCCTCCAACTGAAATAAACTTTGCCTCACCCCTCTTTTACAAGTGCACACAAACAGCAGAGAGTATTACAGCACATTTGGACCGTCATAAATGGTTGCATCACGCGTTTTCTTGTATCTTTTTCTGTCGAAATATAAGCTTCTATGAAAGTCCCGCCAACTGAAAAGTAAGCCTTCTTCCTGAATAATCTGTTCCTGTATTTAGTTGCGCATTCATTTCTGTGAGCTGCAATTAAATAAGGATTAGATGTGGAGACTAGATGAAGAATAGCTTCACAATTGAAGAAATAAAAGGACTGAGGTAGGATGTGGGGGAAGGGGTTTCCAGTGAATAAGACGAGATTATCCTGAAATATCTGGAGTTTTCAAGAATTGTCTGTGTTGAGACTGACGGTTTCAACAGTTGGTAGTGATTAAAAAGGAGAGCATCTTCGTTGTAAAAGAAAAAAAAGAAAGAAAAAGAAATAGCAGTACTATTCATTGACAAATTGTTCGACTCATGTAAAACTTACTACCGGATTTAACTACCAGACTATCCCAAATGTGAAATAGTAAATTTAAGAGTCCCCAACCAACTTATATATTCCATTATAATTATTGTAATTATTGTATAATTTGATATTGAGTAAAAGATTAAATTTTATATTTTATACATACCACTTTCTTTAAATTAATACATGTAAAAGTAGATTTAAAAAAAATTCAAACACACTAGAAGGTTTAAAGGAAATGGTTTGAAAAGACTCAGACCTTATAAATTCTTACGATTAAAATAAAATTTAAGTTAGTTTATACATTTAATATTTATTTTCTAATCGTTTTGGACTTTACTTAAGCGTATATATTCACACATATAGTATTTAAATTAGTGAAAGTATATTTTAAAACTGTAAGAAATAAATGTATATAGTTAAATATTATTTGTTTTACACATAATTTGGTCATCCTTAATAATGTTGATTCGTATGGCACCGAAAATGGAATCCTGCGAAAGGATTTGAGCAAAGCAACCCAAATAACGAATGAACTAATAAAAGGTCAGCTTGATAGAAATTTAATTTTCAAATAATTTTGTATACATTAATTGCCAATTTTACCGTGAATAAGTGTGTAATTTACATTTTGATTTTAATTTCCCTTCATATCGAATTAATTTTACCATGAATAAGTGTGTAATTTACATTTTGATTTTAATTTCCCTTTATATCGAATTAATTTTTAACTAAATTTATCTGTTGTCAAAATATTAAAATTTCAATTTGTGCCTCAGAAGAAAAACAAATGTTTAGAAAAATGGTTTTGTGATTTTTACAAATGGAATGTTTGTGAATAACTTTATGTATTACAAATGATGTTTTGCATTTGTTGTGATGTATAGGACCTATACATATACAAATAATATTAATATTTAAGTGCTGTACATAGGTAATTATATGGTCTACACTGTCCTTCTAGAAATATACCGAATTGCCGGTAATGCTCGAATTTTGGTCGGACGTTATAAGGATTTTATTTCATAAATGGTTTTCTCTCTCTCCTTTTTTTCACGCAAATGTGGGTACATTTCCTTTAAATTCTACCATACTCACCATTATCCTATTGCTTTAAATATGCCGTTCCTAAAGGCAACTAAGGTAAGGTGGGTGAACACACAAAATACAAATGTAAGGGATTTTGCTGTTGCAAATAGAAGTCTAATACTTCATAAATCATTTGCCTAATATGTAATTATCTATAAACAGAGGGTACACTACTTCTACTGTGAGAGCTTATGGTCTTACCATGACGGATTACACTATGATCCTATCATATCAGATGCACCATAGTGGAAACAAGCAAGGTAAGCTTGTTACCTTTCAGAGGGTAACGAAGTGTGCAAGAGTGCCATGCCTTCTTTTCGGACACGTTTTAATACCTGTTTGAATAATACGCATTTACTTATTACTATAGTAGGGTAATGATGAGTTAGGTAGAATTTTAGAGGAAATATATCCTCCTATATATGGAGAGAGAATGGGAAAACTACTTTTTTTTAAAACATCCCATTACACCTAGCAGGGATTACAACCACGACCCCCCAATCACGAGCAAACCGGACTAAATGAGATCAACATTTAGACCTGTGCTCACAGATGTGGGTAATGTGATACTCCATTCTATGAAAAATGAGAAGCATTTAAAAGAATAAACATTTATCTCCCGTTGAGCATAGTCAAGAGGATGATATTATTACTATTTATCACTGCGTCTTACAATCAGTTCGTGTTATATGCATGTATGGGTATATAGGGAGTATAGCGTAGGGATAAGTTAGGAAGCATTTTAGAGTTAATCTACCCGCAATTGGGTGGAAGGACAGCGGGAGACTATCTAGGAAAAAAATCCCTCAATAGACCCGACTAGGATTCGAACCCTGATCTCCCCGTCATCATCAGACTAGTCCAAAACTAGAATGATGCCTTAGACCATTTGGCCACTGAAGTAGATTTGTATGATATGGTTCGCCTGGTAAGAACCACGGTTTTGCTGACACGCCATGGATATCAACGCCTCAAAGTAATTAAGACTGTTGGAGTTCATTAGCGGAATCTCACATCTGTGTTGCAAGGAAGCGTATGATGGTGAACACATGATATCAACTTCTAGAGGGGGTCTAGATGATATATGTCTGTTTCAAATGTTTTCCTGGCGTGTTGGGGAATGGGAAGCCGAGATTGGTCCGGACAATACGATGGTGTACGTAGTATTTTGTTGGTCAGTTTTGTTAGCGTCGGATTAATAAAACCATGTCACACGTATCGGTTGCCTAGTTACTAAACACCAGGCTCATCTAATGACGACGAGGTCTGGGATATAATCCCGGTTGGATGCAATGAGGAAAAGTTTTCATCAATGCTTTTCACACTTTGCCACCACGAAAATGAAGGAAATTTTGCCTCTACATTTTTATCCCTAGCCCGTTAAAGTAATTATGTTGTGTATTGCTCGGACGGGTAGTAAAACGTGGTGGGAAAAATAATATCTGAAGCGTAGGATTAAACACAATTTTAAGTTGCATTCTTCACATATTATTCTTTTTTTATCAGTGATGTACCATTTTTATTGATCCCTTGTTTGAGTTTGAAACTTTAGTTGTTGTAGATTAAAATTTACTGCTACAAAATTATCAAATTCTATTTTTTATTAACTTAATTGAGGCATAAATAATTCCTAACATCAAATGCAAACTTAACTGACACTTAAATAATAAGTGTAAAAGAGTTTATAAAGTAACGACTTTGAGAAAATAAGTATATTTTTATTTGCAGTCTATATGTATAATTTAATATCCCAAAATGCCAGGCCCTTGTCCCCTTCAAGGGAGACGGGCAGTGGCATGAAGTAAGGGAGTGTCTCAGATGGTGAAGTACAGTGGGAACTAAGTGTGCCCCGTAACCGCTTTGGTAGTTGTGAAGGACCCGCAGGAACCTCAAAAAGTGACGGCTGATGGGTAAAACTACGATAGGCTTAGCAAGCTAGTAGTGGATGCCAAATTGCTTTCAAAATACGATCATTAAGCCTTGTAAAGGACAGACATAATGGACATTGGCCCAGCAAAGGAAATTAAATACGAATTGGTACAATATATGTACATATTGTATATATATATATATATACATACAATATATATATATATATAAGGACATTGCCGAAGAAAGTTGAAGATAGTGGATCTAATGGAGAGAAGAAAGATTGACCTACTGAGACTGGTGAAAACTAAACGGAAGAAGGATCTGAGGAACGGATTTAATCTATATTGGATTGAAAATGAGGAAGTAAGAAGGAACGGATTGGGCTTAGTGGTGAGGGAAGAACAAAGGGAAGAGGTGAAGGGAATAAATGACAGAATTATGAAGGTGAAAATTGGACAGAAGGATATGAAAGTTGAAGTGGTGCAAGTGTATGCCCCACAGGTTGGCTGTCCAGCTAACGAGAAGGAGGAGTTTGTAAAAGACATGCAGAAGCAACTGAGAGGGCAGAGTCGAATAATTATGGGTGATTTCAATATCCATGTTGGGAAGGATAGGCAAGGATGTGAAGAAGTAATAGGAGAAGATGGCTGGGGAACTAGGAATAAGGATAGTGAGGATTTGCTATAATTGTGCAAGAGGAATGGATTGCTGATAGGAAATATGTGTTTTAAGAAAAGAGAGAGTCATAAGGTAACGTGTTACAGTGCTGATTGGTCAAGAAATTTGGTAGTGGAGTACATACACATAGGTATGCAAATGAGAATGTGCATGCCAGATATAAAGGTGAGGTATGCAAATGAGAATTTGCATGCCAGATGTAAAGGTAATTCCATATGAAGCCCTAGACAGTGACCACTGGATGCTGGTAGCAACCCTCACTGGAAGAAACGAGAATAAAAGAGCAGAAAGTAATGAGAGAAGGTTAAGGGTATGGAATCTGAAAGAAGAAGATCTTAGAACGGAGTTTCATAGAAGAATGCAGATCAGCTTTTCAAGGAATGAAAAAAAAACAAGGGAGGAAGAATGAGGAAGATCCCGGATAGCATTGGTGGAGGCAAGAGAGGATGTGTAGTGTATGGGAGTAAAAGTTGTAAGATGAGATGGAAGTAACATTAAGGTGGAATGTTAGAACAAAAGAAGCAGTAATCGAGAAGAATAGAGACTTTAGGAAGTGGTTCAAAGAGAGGACCATGGAGGCCAAGGAAAAATATAAGGGAAAAAAGGAAGCAAGGAGGGTAGTGTAGGTGGAGAAAAGAAGTTGGATGGAGAGGTATATGAAAATGATGGCGGAGGAAAGTGTGGGTTGTAAGAAAATGCTGTATATAATTATCAGGATTAAGGGAAGAAATAGAGAGGAAAATATTGTAATGGTAGACAAGAAGGGGAATGTGGTGGTGGAAAATGACGACTTAAGGAAATTGTGTAGTGAACACTTTGAGGACCTGCTAAATGCTAACGTCACCATGGAGGATGAGGGAGAGGATTAAGTGAGCACTATCCAGGAAAGTATGAGTGACCTAATCTAGAGAAAGGTGGAAGTGGCAATGAAAATTATGAAGGTTAGAAAGGCATCAGGAGATGATGAAGTAAGTGTGAAAATGCTGAGAGTATCAGGAGAGGGAGGACAAAGGTGGCTGTGTAGAGCGATATGAACAATATGTAACGAGGGGAAGGTCTCAGAAGACTAAAAGAGGGAAACAATAATACTCATCTTCCATAAAAGAGACTGGAAGAAGTGTGGGAACTACAAGAGAGTCACCTTGATGAGCCACTGTGCAAATATATATGAAAAAGTATTGGAGAAAGGAATTATTATAGGAATAGTAGGAGGATTATTGAGAGAGAAGAAATATGGCTTAAGACCTGGAAGGTTGACAGTGGAGCTTATTTTTGCTGTGAGACAGCTGCAAGAGCAAAACTATAAGTACGGAAAATACCTGCTCATGGTCTTCCTGAAAGTTAAAAAATTTGCATGATTCATCCAATGCTCAGGGTCATTCTTCTCTCATAGTTTAAGGAAAAAGTCCATGATGAACGTGAACTCACCAACAAGACCATATTAACATCAAATATCATTTCCAGCCATTGTGTCACTAATATATTCTTAAGTGACTTTAATAAGATGGACTGGAATATGAAACCTATTAGTAGTCAGAAGCCACCAAGATAAACTCATAAACGTTCAATGTTAGAAGCATTAGGAGAATAAAGAATACCAAGAGGTATTGAAAAAATAAATTATCACCCAATTAATAAAGCTATTTTCAATCTTGTGCTTATAAATAAACATAATTTCTGATGAAGATTCACGTAAAGTAACGTAAAATACTCGACTAAAGCACATACGGTAAATTTATATTTTTGGAAAAGTGAGTTGTTCACTAAAATGGAATCGAACAGTTAAACCTAATTAGGCTTCTAGTACTTGCAATAGAATCTTACTGAAGCTACACAATAAAGTTTGAGAAGAGGTCACGACGTTCTGGTGTTTGCCAGACGTGGACAAACTAACTATACCGAAGAAAGTGTCTTCACATCATAACAAACAAATAAAGTACTAAATAGCAGCGTTGACGTTGCTAGCAACATGATTGACTGAAAGGATTACGTAGTGAACTTTCTTCCTCTGGGTAGATTCATGTTAAGTGAACTTCACGTCAGCTATAAGGCCCCAACACATAATCAAATAATTTGTGCAACGCATGCTGTTGTGCAAACAAACGGACCATGCAAGGTTGGTTTGTGGTGTTGCGCAACAGTTTAAACAATACCAACATGTATGAATTTTTCAGTGCAACGCACAATGTTGCAAAGTATTTGGTTGCATATTATGTGGCCTGTTTGAGCTTGTAATTTGAGGTTCTGCTTTCATAAAACAATTTGTGCTCTATGATGGTGTCAACATAATCATATTATTTATGCCTCGATCTTCTGTAACAATGTAAAGTGAAGAGTGAAGTTTTTAAGTATTGTAGTTTGAAAAACGTGAAATACGATGAACTTGTCAAAAAAATCAAGGAAATGGCTTTATTATTTGCTTGGGTCTTCGTGTTTGATTTCAATCCGGAATCCATGCAACAACAAACGCCCCCTAAGATATATTTTACGTTACCTTACGTTACTTTTTGTAGACGTAAATTTTATCGTGATTCCAGTACACACAATGTTTGGTACATTTTAATCATAGCAAAGTTTTGATAACTAGTACTTGGTATAGCAAAGCCAAGTAAAACACTTGGTTTATATTGTTTGGTACATTTTAATCATAGCAAAGTTTTGATAACTTGTATCGAGTAAAACAAAGGCATAGATGAAGTCTGAAACTGAGACTCAAACATTAATGTCTTAACAATCCTCAGAGGTGTCTAAGAATTGTAGGCTATTGTTTTAGGCCTTAGAACTATATACTGTACCGTGGCTACAAACCAACATAGCCACCAACCTCCGCCACCTTTAAGAGTGTATATACACACTTACCCCATTTTACCGGGAAGCCAGTGTCTTGTATGGCCACTCCACGCACGTCAACACAGAACACTGCTCATCGTTCGAGTTTGGCTAGGAAACAAGATTGAAGTCGTGAAGTGGCTTGTGACCCCTGTTCTCTTGTACGTATCCCAGAGTTCAAGACACTGCGCAGGCGCTAAGGCTTGGGGAAAGGTGCCAGAAGTGCTATCACGTGTGTTTCCCTATCCCATCACGGATATCCTCACGACGTTGTGCACAGGCGTCGGTGAGAGGGATATTTCTGACTTGCTGTGAATGATTTAATTGGTCATGTGATATCTCCGTACCAAATTTCCCCCTCCTGTTCAAACTCTAATATAAGCTAGTACTCAGAATGGAATCTTATTCTTTGGTGCTAATAGGAATTAGGGACTTACCAACATGTAAGTGACCGATATTTTGGAGAAGTTTTTTTTATATACTCGTATATATTTAATTAATTGAAGCTAGGAGTTTAAAGTTAACCGAGCTGATAGGGTAGAAAGTACTTAGTTATTTTCCTGCCTAAGTTACCTTGGCCTCATGTATTATTGGATGAGAATAATCATGTCCCTGATTAACATCAGGTGTAGCGCTAGACACGAGCAAAACTCTAGAAGTTATGTTATAAAAGTATGTTTTATTATGACGGATATGTAAAATATTTTGACTTCCAAGACAAGCTTAAGATCATTTATTTAGAATTATATTTTGAACGACTTAGCACTTTTGGGTAGGGGATAGGTTGTATCCATGCTAGCTCTCTAATTTTCATATTGTTCGCAATTATCAACCTTGTTTGTATTTGAACTGATAATGTTGTCAAACGATTAATATTTCTAATTTAGTTAAATGCGGTTCTCTCTATTTCTTTTAATCTTGTTTGGTTGACTTAAGTATATATACTATTTCTTGACATGTTTTATGGATTTTGTTTAATATTGCGCACTGTCCGCTATCTCTAAAGATTATATTGTTTTCCTTTTTGAGACTTATTCTATCGTCGGAGAATAAATCAGCCTTCAATGTTAATTCCATGTTATTTGTTTTGTATTTATATTATGCAATACCCTAACTCCCCTTAACGTCATTTGTCGAACTTTCATCTTTATAATTGTATGATAGCTAGATAGCTAGGTCTGGATAATTGGGCTTGGAATATTTGAGAGTAGGTCAAATAAAGATCCCTTGTGATCTGCGTTCTTTTATCCTTTGTCTTGCAACCTTTTCACTATGGCTGGTTTCTTGAACGTACATGGCACGTACGTTATAGTATGCTGAGTTCTTAGTAAGAACGGTTGGATTTTTATATCCACAAAAAGTGTAAATGTCACAGCATATATCCAAAATGAATATTCGTTCTAATTAACATTCCAGCTTTTGTCCTTGTGATTACATTTTCCTGTTTATTTGTTTCTACATATGTGTTGTCGCTTTTTTTAATTTTTTTTATTCCCCATTGTCTCTTGTTTTTTATTTTTCTCGTTTTCGTTTCTTGGGAAATGTAAAGCACGTCTCACTATCCTCCTCTGAAAAATTCCGATTGAACCAAATCTAGGTCGAGGGATGGCAGAGGAAACGTTCTACTCACTTCTGGAGACAGCCATTACCTTTTGGCCTAATGTCTTCAATATAAAGTGTGAACTATAATTCTTATTTCTCTGTGCCAGTGACCTTTATTCTCCCTATTTCTCTTTCTTGTTTTTTTTATTCATACAATTCTAACAAAATGATGAAAATAGGTTTTATAAACATTTAAATAATAGAACAAAAATTAAATACAAATTACACGCTGATTATAGGCTACTTTGAATTAACGTATTACAAAACCAATTTTCGGTATAATTTGCAAGTAATCAACAAACACATATTTTTCCAAACTTGGCACCAAGTTCAGTAAACAAGTGTCCTCCTGAGACTTCAAAATTACTGCGACAGACGCTAGTGCGTTGAATAGACGCCGATAAACAGCCATTTAAAAGCGATCCTCAAACAACTTTGCTTGATCGATTAAAGACTTTATTTACCTGTGACATAACGGAAAATTAAGAGAGAATTTTCCATGTAAATGTTTTTACGTTTTATTCGTTGAGTTTTAAAGATATAACATTGAACCAAAAACTATAGTTTCTTAAATAATTATAAAAATAAGCTTACAGTGCTACAGCATAATCTTTTTGATATTGAATTAGTTTTTTTTCGTAAATGTATTTTTTATAAATCGTCTACAACTCAGGCTGTTTGTCTTTGTCACGAAAATGTCGTGTAGTAATCTTCCTGCCGGGATTAAGGTTAAAAGAGTACGTAGTAGCATATGTCTATATATAATAGGAAACAAGAAAATAAGTATTTTTTAAAAGTAATTCAATGCTGTCCAAGCGCAAATGATAGATTAAATGTGTAGACTCGTCAGAGGAAGATATGAAGTGTTATCAACCCAAAGGTAAGAGGCCTCATTCTGTTCCTTGTATTTCTAACTTGCACATTGGTGTCTAAGTGTGATAGTCCTTAGAGTGCTTAGGTGAGTCAAGCTAGGATGCAACCCGATTCGCAAAATAGCTCCGAAATCCCAAAGTAGGCAATGTCGTTAAAAAGTATCTTACTCCAACAACTGGTGTGGTGGATGTAAGCCTGAATACAAACAAGCTTAAAAGGTGGAGTAAATATGTAATAACCAGTACTGGTGGGTATGCACATTAAATCTTTAGCCAATATAGTCTCGTTTGGTGATGACGAGTAGGCTGGGGTTTAAATCCCAGAAGAGTGTAATAAGAGTTCCTTTTTCTAAATAGTTTACAACTCTCCCTCCACAAAAATATGGGTACATTTCTTCTAAATTCTACTTTCATTTTCCCTATCATATTAGTGTTTTTAATGTTAATAGTGGTGTGTATGGGCTACATCAATCTATAGCTCAGATATGCGTAAAGATTAGCCAGTACTAATGTACTGTTGCCCAGGGGACTCCCGTATGGGTACTAATCGTACAGTTTTTCCGTGGAGGCTCTTTTCATGTCCCGATGAGATGATGTCATGATGATAGTGAATATGACTGGGTGGAGCCAATTAAGATCATTAACGTAACTTAAGCCTAACCAGCTGAACCCTTGACCATGGGGTTTATTCCACTTTCGAGAAAAATCCCCCAGTACCAGCCGGGAATTGGACCTGGAACCCTTAGGTCAGTAGCCAGGGGCTATGACCACTATACCATGAGACTGGAATTAGAGTTATTAAATCTGTATGACCCACTTTGGTGGCCACATGGTCTAAGGTGTCACTCTCGAAATAGACTGGACTGCCGATGATGGGAAAATATGGGTTCGATTCCTGGTTTGGTTGTTCTGAGGGTGTTTTTTTCTAAATGGTTTTACACTCTACCTCCATGCAAATGTGGGTAGAGTTCTGCTAAATTAAACCTTCTTAAGCCTTACTACACTAGCGTAGTTAGTACATATGCGTTAAAACGCGGAGCGAAATAAGAAACAGTATTGTAAGACCAACTTTGTTGCCTGGATTCCTGTTGATAGATGCCAATTTCAGCTTATTTTTATCGCCGTATCTTACTACTTGTTCAGACTATACTCACATATGATAATTAATTTAATGGGATAGGGATAAAAAGAAAGGCATTTAGGAGGTAATCTAGGCACATTTGCTTGTAAGGAGATTGAAATTTTTTTATTAGAAAAAACCCTTAGTAAACCCAACTGGGATTTAAACCTATATATTCCCGTCATCTGTAGGCCAGTATAGCACGAGCATGATGCCTTAGACCGTTCAGCCACTAAAGCGGGTTGTTTTAAGTATAGGCCCTACCTATCCCTTTCTTTTAAACATTATACTAAATAATTAAAAATATTTATTTCAAGCTATGTCCATTACTCGAAAATAAATCATAATTTGGATTCTAACCCTAAATACAAGGATAGTTTGTTTACTTTTATCTGGTCTTTAATAACTATATTGGTGACCTGGCGGTCTAGGGGTAGGGTGTCAGACTTCTGTGCTGAGGGTCCGGGGTTCAATCCTCAGTCCCGGCACAGATTTATCTGATTGCCAAACCCTTCCTTCACCTCTGACAAGACGTGTATTAATCACGACTTGTGAATGTGAGGAATGCCAGCCCTCCACCGTGGTTCGGATTCCACGTTAAACTGTAGGTCCTCCATTTCATCTCACAATCACCCTACCATTGCACATTAGCGTAAATGCGTATAACCCGAACGGGTAGTAAGACGCGGTGCTAATAATAATAATTTAATAACTATAAATCTTTCAAAAACGAATTTTTTTTTCTAAATGGACATTTGATGATTGTTTTACATTGTAAATAAAGCTGTAGGGTCTGTACCTGTTTTCAGAGAAAACGTGATTTCAGATTAGTTACTGAAGACAGATTTGTGAAAATTGAAGTATTTCTATAAAAACTGTAACGATTTTATTTAAAAGTATATGTTCAATATCGTTTACATTATAAATAACGTTGTAAGCTTGTATTTTAGGTAAAAAATTGTGAGTGAAAGCCCGTGTGGTTGATAAACTGACAGACGAGATATCCCCACATTCACTCTTTACTCAGCCCTCGCTTCGCTTCATACTACTCATCCGATCCATCCGGATATTTCTTCAGAGGGGAAGTAAAGCCGTCGGTCCCATGTCGATTGTGGTATGTAAAAGAACCCTGGAAGGTATGTGAAACGTCATTTCCCGGCAAAATTGGTAAGTCCTTTTGCTCTTGCTCAGAGAAAATATCGCGTGCTTATATAACCAATCGATTCAGAAAGTGCACGTTATATACTTCAAATAAATACATAAATAGGAATGTGGAAGGCAAAATATTGGATTTAGCACCCAAATACTTTCATATAGGATGAGTGGAAAAACATTTTAGTAAGAAAACCCCACCTCAGTACATGTAACCCTGCCCTCCATGTCACCGGGCAACCAGATAAGTGGTTCTGGAAAATTCTATCCCGCTTGCAATTTTTTTAATGTCAATTCTGCCCCGTCATCATAAGGGTGCTGTGTATATTTTCTCCCTCCATAATACCCCTCTAGATAAATAATATTATAAATGAGAGCGCCAGATAATATGATACTGACTTCTTTGTCCTCATGCCCGCCGGGGCGAGTTCAGACAAGGATCCCTGTGCAGACTGCGACTAGTGTGGCAGGGTTAATAGAGCTGCGCCATTCGAGTAAGAACTGTCAGGTTCTAATTATTCTGAACCAGGAGCAAACATTCGTCCAACAGGGAGCATGAGCTTTGAAATACATATGGAGTTAAGCTATTTATATATTATATACACTAGTGCTATTCAACTTGGGTATAGATACAGTGGTTCAAGTTTATTGTGCGACTTAAAATTTCAATCTGTGAGTAGACAGTACTTCACAAGGATATCACCCACTGAATTTGAGTACCTCAAACATTTCATCGGGGAGTAAAATTAAAGAAAAATAAAAGTTAGCCATAACTTTTCGCTTCTTGGCAACTGGCGATATATATGCAAGCCTAAAATACCTGTTTAGGGTCGGAAATATCGGGGCAGGCGCATCTAAATTGACTTTATCCGTATCGAGTATAATTTCTTTGATGTTTCAGCGAAATACAAACTCCGAGTGGATAATTGTCGTATGGTATCTCCGTATATACTTGCTACGCAGATACGATACAACTATACAATACGGTGACCCGTCCACACTTGGCCGAGCACGATCACGCGATCATGATATGATACGGAGATCTGACACATATTTGGATCCACCCTTACGGGGGTACATCAAAATTCAAATTTATTATAAATATCAGTGGTTCTTAATCTTCTTTGGGTCATGGACCCCAATGAGAATCTGAGAAAGGCCATGGACCCCCTTCCCATAAAAATGAACTTAAATACACATTCATAATTTTTTGCTTACTATTTATCTCTTTAATACAAAAGTGTCTACCCTTGTAACCCCATTATCGACTTTTTTACTGCTCAAAATTCACAAATGAGGGCTTTAATAGCAATATAAAGACATTAAGATATGCAACAGCTAGTCAAATTTCAAAATTTTAGATCGGAAGTTGACATTTTTAATTTTTTCTCTTTAATAAGAAAGTGTTGACCCTTATAGACATAATACCGAAATTTTTCTTTGGTCGAAATTCACAAATGAGTGTTTTAATAGCAATGTAATGACCTGAATATGTGCAACTGCCAGTAAAATTTTGAAAATTTAACCAAAAGTCAAAATATTTTATACAAAATGTGTGGAGCCTTTTTAATCCAATATGGACCTTTTATGGGTCAAAATTGACAAATGAGGATGTTAATAACAATGCGATGATTTGAAGATGTGCAACTGCTAGTAAAATTCCATTGTTTTAAACTGAAAGTTTTTTAAATTTTTAACCAAAAATCAAAATTGAAAAAAAATACAATTTTTTTTTACTGGAAGCCGAAAATTGGTTTACGTAATGGTAGTGCAATTTTCTAGTTTACTTTATTTTAGTGTAGATTTATTACAATCACATGGGCATAATATAAAAACAATCTTTACAACGAATTATAGGTCTCACTTTTCCTTTTTATGCAAAAAATAATGGTAACTTTATGAATAAAAGTGAAATATGAAAGTGTGTAACTTCAAAGTGAGCTTTATAAACTGTTTAAAAGTAAAAAGTAAATGAAAAGGGTGCTGTTATTTTGCTTGAATAAGAAGTTGAAATTAAGCAGTACTCTTCAACAGTACAGCACGCATGTCATCTTTGACATTCAATAAAAAAATTTATGGTACCAAGTGATGAATACTCTGCTTGTTGAAGACAAAGGAAACTTCGTAATATGAATCCAAGCTTTGATCTACAATTTTTAAATTTTTGTCTTCGGTTCACGGATCCCCTGAGGCCAATCCACGGACCACTTAGGTGTCCATGGACCCTAGTTTAAGAGCCTCTGAGATAAATATAGACAAATATTCCCATGCCGGTGGTCTTGGGGTAAAGTTTTCGTCTCAGGAATCTATGTTCATGGATTCAAACCCCGAGCCTAAGTTATAAAATTCTACGTAAAGCCCCTCGTTGGCTGCCAATTATTAAAATATCAATGGGGCTTATTTGATGAAAGCCCCTACGTTGGGCTCCAATTGTAAAAGTCCAAAGGCCTCTTCTTTGGGTAGCCAACTGAAGAATTTGCAAAGACAACTTATAATCTTGATATCCATCCCTGGCTAGCTCAGCTTCTCTTATCGACGCGATTATCATATTAGGAAATTCCCACTTATACAATAAATATGCCTTGATCACTTTTATTTGAATGTATTGTTAAAGAGTATTCTTTTATAAAATGTATTACTATAATAATTAACAATCTCAGCTTGTACAATCAACCCGTCTCTACGCTATCACCTCACACTACATAGTAATGAAATATGTGACGACAAGCAACACACGTCTTGTCTCGCCGGTCACTGCGCGTCTCTTTCTCGGGCAACAATGGGAGTTCGTTTTTTCCTCGCGTTTTTTTCAAATTCTGATGACATCATCGATTGCTCCAGAGTGGACTAACAATATCGACTTATCACATGAGAGTAGTTTAAATCCTAGCTTTATGGTTGGCTGGACAATACAACCGCTCTGTACTGAGGAAAAGGTGTATTTGTCTTAGAACGAAAACTCATAGTGTTGGATCAGCTCTTTCCGTTTTGTTTCATCATCCAACGCACCCAGTAAGCACAATTAATGTAAAATAAATGTATATACTTCTGAACTGTCTTAAGGGCTTGAATATTCTAAAATGTAAGTGAATAATTAAAAATAATATTATAAAATAAAGAGAATTCTCAAATTTGAATATAAAATGAAAATAAAATATTAAAACTGTAGTCTCATCCTTCCTTTTCTAAAGAAAATAGGGTTTAAAAGTTAGGATATTACAAAGTCAACGGGCTTTACTTGAGTGATAGAAATTCGTAGCACAACTTCCTTCTGAGGATAAGTAAGGCCATCGGTCCCATATCGTTTATATAAAACTTATTATTTAATGCATTAGCTTAGAGGTATATTATTTTAGATGTAAATTATAGAATATTTATAGCATGTGTGTATTTGTCCTACAAAGTTTAAGATAAATTATATCTGGTGCCATGCGAACAAAAAAAGGTTGAATACCAATGAGAATAAAAAGCTATCAATACACGTTGACATTCTCATACGTAGGCCCTAACAGGTACAACACATGGCCTCTTTTTAACACGAATAACAAACACCTGATGGAACTGGAACGAAGTGAGGAGTTATTGCCTATGATACGTTTGTTATGTTTCTACCTAAGCCAAAATTATACTGCCAGTGGTATGTGGAAAGAACTTAACGCAGTCCATCGTAGTTTAATATGATCGTGCATATATCTAGAGAGCCTTGTAAGTTTTTACATAGGCTTATTTAATTTGAGTGCTCTAATACTTGTTTTTCAGATATATTTCACGAAATTAAAAAATCCGTTACATTAAGTTACGGTAAAAATCTTGGTGTGACCTATAATGTCGGTAAGTAATTTGATTTGTTCTCTTGTTTTCATTTTAGCATCGAAGCAATTCATTAGGACATAGCATATTAAAACAGTTAATTCTCTATTGGATGAGCTGTTTTGTGACAGTCATATCATTTTCTAAAACCCTTTTCATAAATGCATACGTCAAGTCATGGGGTGTGTAACTGTCACTTTTGATAGGTATTATAAATATAGAAACAATCTCCACTATATTAATAGTCAGTTCCTTTGTTCAACCGAAAATATCTCTAAGCCCAGATGATCTAGGTTGCTGAAATTTTTCAGGCAGGTATCCCCTAACTCTAAAGGATATAAAAATATTTGAAGACCTAAAATCTCCATTGGGACACCCAAAATTGGGGGATTTATAAAAAACAAAAGTCATAATATTCTAGAAGCCCAGAAGAGCTAGGAAACAAAATTTCTCCATCCAGGTGGCTTCTAGACCATAAAAGTGAAGGAAATACTTGGTAACATAAAATTTACAAAAAAATTAAGTCAAAATCTTAAGCTTAGAAACCTAAGAAGCTGAAATTTTGCAGACAGATAGTTACAAATCCAAAAGGGTGCTGGAATACGGGGTGATCAAAAATTCTTATGGGAGGGATCCTAATTATTATTATTTTTTGAAAAGAGGACGTTTTATATAAAAAACACACGATAAAGTACATACACAAAATTTTGTTTGTAATGATATCTTTAATTGAGGAACAGTTTCACACTTTCATTAGAGTAAATATTTGATCTAATATAGAGTCTTTAATTGAAATGCGCCTCCCAGAATTTCAGGTTCACTAAAAACTAATTCTCATTCACAATAATTGTCCAAGAAATGCCATTGGGGCAGATTAACGGACCAAAACTGAAGCCGTTGATTTTTCAACTGGTATTATGATAGTAATAATATAGTGAAATGCTATCAATTTCGATCGCAATGAAATATGATTGTATTCTTTAAAAGTCTCTTAGTATGAAAATTTGATTGTATCAAATTTAGTTTCCGCTGTTGTCTAATACATTGCAAAGATCTGTCTGTCTGTCCGTCTATTTAGCTTGACGTCCATTTGGAGTTGGAGTACGTCTTATCTTCGGTCATGAAATATATTTTAATATAGTTGTTCTTATCGTAGTCAACCCGGGGTTGGTAAATTGAATCCTGTCTGCAAAAAATATTGTCAAATTTGGTCTTGGTTAGAAAAAAGGTATAGGTAAGATGGGTCTCGGTTAGAACAAGGGTATACGTAAAATGGGTCCCGTCTTCTGGGTCCCGTAATCCGTCAGACTATTAGCATTACCCAAGATACACCACATTGAGGTTGAATTCCATCCTTCAGAAGTTTGTGATGTCTAAACTTATAACTAAGAAATATAAACATTGGGCCGGTTCCATAGCCGCATTTAGTAACCCTAAATAGAAAGTTTAGGCACCATCCACCCTAAAACCGAATGAAGTACGTTTCATAAGTATTATTCTTTTGACTTGTCATAGCTTCCATTGTACCGGGCTGCTCTGCATTGTGTAATTGAGCTCAACCGCGTGATAAAAACCCTACTCTGCACTGTTTAAATGTCAAAAGCGCAAAAAAGAAAAGAAAGCATTATGTAAATTTGAAACAGAATTATCATTTTAGATAATGCTTAAATTGAGCAAGTATAGTAATACTTTTCAAACTAGAATCAGGTATAACTCGCGGACCCATTTGACCTAGCCGTTTTAAAATATTGGGACCCATTTTACATATACATTTCAAAGTATTGGGACCCATTTTACGTATTGGTGAAAGAGGGCACAACTCTTAAGACCCAATTCACGTAGCCTCAGTCAACCATGTTCTAGGTATGATAATAATATTTTTAAATTACATATAATGAGGTTTGAAAAATTGATACTTACATTTTATTTCATTTAGATTGAGCCAGTGAGTATGCGGTCCAACAAACAATCTCATCTAATCTGGTTTGTCTTTGAGGATAGTTTGGAGATCGAATCCCTGTCGGGTGCGCCAAGTGTATTTTTACCTGCACAGGTTTTTCCTCTCCTTCCAGGAAAACGTGGGTATATTTCCAATATATTTTTACCCTGTTACTCTTTACACTAATAGTGTAAATATGAGGATAGCCAGGACATGAGAAAGGTAATATTTATTATAATTTATTTTATCAATATTAGCTGCTCTAACTTCTACTATTACTCTTTAGAATGTTTTTGTAAGTTTTTAGATCAGCGTGTCGTACTACCTGTTCAGGTTGTACGCATATATGATAAGTACTCTACATGGGTAGGGATAATTAAGGAATAATTTTAGAGGTTATCTACTCGTATTTGCGTGGAAGGGGAGTGGGAAACCATCTAGGGAAAACCACCCTCAGTGGACTCAATTAGGATTCGAACCCTGATCTCCCCATCTCAGCCGGCCAGTCTAAAATGAGAGACATTTGACCATTTATACTTGACCTTGATAATTATTTTTTTTGCCTTAGACCATTGATACTTGACCTTAATACAATTTTTTTGCTTTGTAACGAGTTTACTCTCCAAACGCAATCAACAGAAATGAAAGGGACAAAGTTGAGCGGAACAACCATTGTAATATGAGCTCAGGGACATCCTTTTGTCTCCGATCGAGCCGGAAAGTCAAAGCGAGAAGAGACTCTACCCACGTTAATTTATATTAATATTTGTTCGAGTTAAAACACTAGACTCCATCAGCTCTTCTGAGGCATGAATATTACATGGTGCGTGGAACATACGTCATCGTGCAACGAATGTAATATGTCTAGGGTTTCATCGATGGTAGCGTCGTTTTAAAGTTACTCTCCAATGTACTGTTCTCTTTTAAACAAAGTAATGTTTTTTCACTCCGCATTTCACTACCCATTCAGGATATCCACATAGGGTTGGACGGTTGTTTTTTAGTTAGATGCTCCTCCGGGATGTAGGTTTTTTTTTATCACACTAATGGTAAAGGGGGATAAAGGTAAAGTTTAGAGGATATGTACCCTTAATTACGTGGAGGGAAAGTGGAAAAGATTTTAGAAAAAAAAAGCCCCATTATTCCTTTCTGCAATTTAAAATTGGACCTTCCCATCACTTGTAGACCATCTACGTTGACACTGTCATTCATTCATCGTGCTCATCAATGGAGGTAATTTCTATAATGAGCTAGGGAGGTGAAATGAGTAAATGTAATCACAATTGTGTGGGAAACAATTTAATGGAAAAAAACACTCTCAATAAACCCGATCGGGATTCGACTCCCGATCACCAATCACGGGTCTAACCAAACTAAATTAACTTTAACTTCAAGTATTTATATATTTGAGGTATTTAACGTGCTTTTTCTGAACATACCTACGAGGGTTCTTTTACGTGCCACAATCAACTGCTTTACTTTCCCTCCAAAGGAAGTTGTGTTATGGATTTTTATCACTCAAGAAAGTATCTGTTGACCCCGACTGGGTTTGAACCCGTGAGGTGAGCACTTTACCCCAAGACCACCAAGGTTGACTTTGCGGTTAGTCTGCGTGCCCTTTGATATGGACTCAAACGACGTACGCTACTTCTGTTTCTAGTGACAGGAATTATTTGATTTTAAGAAACCTAAGCGTACACATAACCAAGCTTAGTAGGAACATTATTTTGGTAGCAGGACCAAATTAACAAAATGTATTTATTTGTTGGTCTTCCAACAGACCTCTGCCCACTATCGTTATAAGTGGAATACAATTATTTTAAATCTAAGAATATAGGGACAAGAGGCATAACTTTAGGAACGAACACTAGCATTCACCTTGAGGGACGATTAAAAATATAGCCATGAAAAAAATTGCCTTTTGCAGCAAGTCATAATCAAACCTTGGCCTCCAGAGTTCGTATATGGTGTGATAGCCCAGCAGCATATTTTTAGGCTATGAAAAGTTAAGTTAAAGTTGACTAAAATAAATTCTTTGAGTTTGTTATGGTGAGATGGAAGGGGACGCGATAAAAGGCGAGTATTCTCGCAGCTTTTAAGGCAAATTAAAAAAAAAAAAAACTTCTGGACAAACAGAGAGTTCAATTTTCTTCACAAAGTGATATAAACAGTTATTGAATATATCTGATTAACATAGTGGTATAAGATGATAAACCTTTTTAAAGGAAGAGCAAAAGTTGTCATTAAATTCCAGGACACTCTTGAGAGATACTCAATAAATTTTGAGGTCACCATGTTAAGAAAATTAAGCTCTATGTTTATACTAGATTATTATTATTATTATTAGCACCGCGTCTTACTACCCGTTCGGGTTGTACGCACTTACGCTAATGTGTAATGGTAGGAATTCACAAGTTGTGATTAATACACGTCTTGTCAGAGGTGAAGGAAGGGTTTGGCAATCAGATAAATCTGTGCCGGGGCAGTGGATTTATACTAGAGATATATTTGATTTTTTTTTTGAGCTAAGAAATATTTTGATATAATAACATCAAAAATACTGGCCTTTTATCACGTCCCCTTTCACACTACATTAATAAATTGGACTTTATAAAACAGAAAATAGTTAATAAAACCTAAACTAGTAAAACACAAAAAATTTTAAAGACAAGACTGCATTCCATTCATATTTATATTTAATTTCAATGAAACTTTAGTCTTAAAGGGAATCTTTAAATACAATTTTGAGCTCCAAAAAATAACAAAAAACCATTATTAACGAGGGTAATATTTTATTTTAGTAAAACCATTTGATTTTAAACAATGATCTTATGTCAAAGAAAATTAACAAACAATAATTCTAGATTGAGTTACAGAAAATAAAATATAAAGTTTAATTATTTGCGGTGTTACAGCCTGCTTACCTATTTAAATTTAGTTTTAATTTTAGCATAACTAAGCATAACCAAAGCGTAAACCATATAAGCACTATTCCTTTAGGGAGCAAAACTTTTTTTTTTAGTATAATTTTCATTTTATTAATTTACAAGTTCTATTGTTATGTATATTGACTGATAGTACCAATGATTTAGCCAAAAAATATTTCTTTATTGAAATATTATGAATTTTTGGGTGGTTACTTTAATGACCACCATCCTTTCAGGCACACTGTGGGTACCCATCTGGATAGAGGTCACTTAAATAACCACTTACTTTTATTAATGATATTTACATATTTGAAATATTTCAAATGTACTAACAAATTATAAATGGATGCATAATTAACTACATTAACACTTGTATTGAGAGTATCAAAAATTATAGTTAAAACAATGTCTGAACACAATTAATTGAAATTACAGTTCACTAGAAAATTATAACTATCCTATTTCCAAATAAAATTGTAAGCGTCAACTGGTCACTATCATCTCACAGAAATGTATACTGTCATTAGTTTTTGAATGGAAAGGGGCAAAACAGTCCCTGCAGAGTGCTACATTGCAGGTTTTGCATAAAGTAGAGCTTCTTTTTGGTTTAGCTTTCGTGCTGCAGTAAGCACATTGACGCATAGGGCCAGTTTCATAGTCAGATTTAGTACGCCTAAAGTGCGAGTTGATACTAAATACAAGACGACACCTACCTAGACCAAAATGGAATGGGCCAGTTTCATATGCGAAACTGGCCCATTCCATTTTGGTTTCGCATATGAAACTGGCCCATTACATTCAATTTTAGGTAGGTAACGTCCTGTATTTAGTATCAACTCGCACTTTAGGCGTACTAAATCTGACTATGAAATTGGCCCTTAGTACCTTTCACTGTCAAATGCAATCCAACGTCAGCCCAATCATATTTCATACGCGGTGCACTTATCTGCCTAATAACATCTTTCCGCCAAATGCGAATAAGTGTTATTGATAAGAAAAATAACTATTAGGCCTGGCAGAACTTATATATCAGCATTAGAACGAAACAAAGCCATGAACAAAAGAAACACCCGCCTCGGTGGCGTAGTTGGCTAACGCGCTAGTCGTCTTGAGCCCGACTGCCGAGGACGGGGAGATCGAGGTTCGAATCTCGGTCGGGTGAACTGGGGTCGGGGGGTTCCTAAATGGTTTTCCACTCTCCCTCCACGCAAATGCGGGTTCACTTCCTCTAACTTCAACCTTCCCAATTCCTAATCCATTAGCGTAATTAGTACTTAAGCGTATAACCCAAACGGGTAGTAAGGCGCGGTGCTAAATAATAATAATAAAAAAACAACAAAAGAAACACACTCATGTAAATATGTATTTACAAATGTAGTGTAGAGCATATAAGTACACTTACCTTGATTCATTTACAATTTGCAGTCTCTTAGTTCTATATTTATTAGCTACGTCACGCAAAAATCAATAAACAGATATCCTAGTAATTTGTATTATGGGTAAAAATGATAGAGAGAGCCTCACTAATGATACAACTAATCAAAACCACACACCTGTTCACAAGGTCACTTCACAGAGCAATAGTGGTCATTCATGTAACCACTTAGAACAAATGCGCATCGAATTCAATGCTTGCCAACTACTACAATGTGAGGTGGCTATGTGAATAACCACTGTACGTTCTAGGAACCTTGTCGAATACATAAGGTTCATTTTCAACACAAATTAGCTGATAATATGACCCTAAGAGCCGATGGTTACATAAATGACCACCAAACTATAAAGGGTTAAAATTATATTATGGGCATTAATAATTACAATTTTTAAAACTAAAAATCCTTAATATGCACTCATATCTTTGTTGCATGCTTTGTTCTCAGCCCTTAATAAATGCTGTATAGCCGGTTTGGAAATATAATTGTCTGCAGTGATTAAAATACATTAATTTTTTTTGGGACAAAACTGGCATGTGGTAAGTGCTATGAGTAAAATAGGCTCAAATGAGAGCTGACGTCAAAGTGTACATTTTTAAACACTATACAATCAATATATTTAAGCTTAAATTTATCCATGAAATTTAAAAGATATATAATTATATTATATAGGCCCCCTACTCCCTAAAATATTTTTTATCTAAATACGCTGTCCACGGATAGATTTCTACAAGGAGAATGCTATTATCTTTTACAAACTTATGCCATATTTTTAAATTTTATTACACATCTGTGTTTTGTTTAGGTTATATTATTAAGTAGGTGTCAACTCCTTTCTATTACCTATCACGTGGGCCTGGAATCTGTCAGGATGTGCTATGGTTGAGGATAAAGGGTAGGTGATTACGTATACTTCTGTAGGCTCGTGATCGATGTTAGACTTAGATCTTGCAGAGTTTTATAATGCTATTATGCTATTGCAAATGTGATGTTGGTAGTGATATTAGAATGGTAGAACTTAGAGAATACTTGGAAGCTTGTGACAAAAGAGGTGTTTCTAGGAATACCCTATAGCCTGTCTGACTCCTGGGTGATCCCTACACGGCCCCCGAACCTCGGTACCCTGGGCTTTAGCAGTAGCCCCCAAACAGGTACTGATGAACCGGCGTCCTAGGCCGTGTAGTCCTGATTCGGGCAGAGTGACCCCTAGACTTCGGTGTTGATTAGTCAGCCATGATGGCTGAATCCCCTACATTTTATCCTGGCCCCTGGCTTAGTTTCTGACTAAGGAATGCTGACACTGTTTTTATGGTCAGTTTTTCTATTCTATTTGTTTATAGGATAATATAAACAACCTGCAACGCTCGTTTTGTCATTCGAAACTCATAGCAGACAATATTACACAAACACACCTTCCAATTTAGGCCAAGCTGTTACATAGGCTAAGTTAGTATTCCTTTTGAAGCCTATTTTTTTAATTTGCCAGAGTAAATTTTAATCTCAATGATTTTGGTATTTTCATTATTTAAAGTGATCTCTATGATTAACAAGAAACTGTTCGAATTCCAATATTTCCCGTCTAACTCATTATTTAATGTTACATAGCATGTGTGCTTTATACTTAATATTTTAATGGGATTTAATAGTGCGCTTCATCAGTGATTTTAATTTTCACATTTATATTAATTTAAAAAATCTGAACTTTTTTTTAATATATCAACACACTGTTTAGTACAAATAAATATGTTCTGAAGAAACATCATTTTGTATTTCATTTGCTTAAAGGTAACAGTATTCAAAACAGCCTCATCCGTGGGCACAGTGAGCTAGAACCAGAACCATCTTTTCTAGTCTGGCAATGATGGGGAAGTCGGAGTTTTAATCTTAGCCGGATGTATTGATAGTTTTTTTTCCAAACAGATTCCTATTTTTTTCTCAACATAAATGCCAGCACAGTTTATCTAAAATAAATACCTTCTTCATCCCTATCCTGGTAGCGTAATTAGATGCGTAAAGTCTTGCTGGGTAGTAAGACGAGGTGAAAAATAATTAAAGAATTTCAACATTTCTGCGTAATAAGTTTTGTTTATTTTATTATAAATGACTAATTACTTCAAGGAATGGTGAAAAGGATATTTTTGGCACTGAAACGACTTATAAATAAAGATATTTCCACTACAATGATCAATTAATAGTGATCCCCTTTAGTACAGGAAATATTAAACAAAGCTTTTTTCTCCCATTTTTCGGGGATTCTAATGGTACAAGGACATCATAATTCATGCTAAACGTTTTTACATTTCTTTTTTAATAAACCACTGTGTGCGCGTGTTTCTATATTTTTTAAATGTATACTCCCCTCCCCCCTTTCACTGATGCTCATGAGTGCGTACCGTTGACTACAAGACCGGTGGCGCCTCTTGTGGCGACACTTTACAAGTGGCAAAGGCTTCCACAGGGACATAATCTAGGACCCAGACCTCCTGAATATTCAAACCTTGTGCTTTCTTCCTCTTTCTCTACTTCCATCATTACTCACCCTACTCCTTCTAATTTATTGTCAACTCCCCCCTTCTTAAACTTTTATTTAACTACCAGATTTTTCCTCCCACTCTTAAGTCTTCTACTTTCTTGACCTTTTAAAAAGTTTTTTCCTTCACATTTTTTGGAAGATTTAAAGGGTGTTCACTGCATTCCCTGAAAGCTATTCGTGGTAAAAAAAAAGTTTTATGCTCCAAGAAAATTTTTTCATACATTTTAGAGAAGTATATGGGATAGCATCATTACACACGATACTTATGCAGCTGTGGTTAGTTTTTTACAGATTCATCTTATTACTAAATATGGTAGGTTATTTTAGAAAAAGTGAAATAAAATGCGGTTCTTATCCCTCACTAGAAAACTTTATAAAGGTTTAATAAGTTCTCAACACATTATTACGATCAAGTTTTTTAATTGTACCTAATTTTCACCTTGACTAAACAACATGTTAAAAAGAGGATACTGAATTGGTATACGAAATAATTAAAAACTATTTACGCGTAATTAATCAAAAAATAATGTAAGTACCAGTAATAACACTCACGTGTTTTGAGATAGTGTAATTAAGAAGTATAGCGTGTTGAGGACGCGTTGTATATTAGATTGTCTTTATTATAAAATTTAATTTTATTAACTAAAAGTGAAATCATAACACACTAAACATTTAAATGTGTTAACTATTATTTAATCCAGCCCTTCGTTTAATTTTCTATTTTGACGAAACGTCGTTTGATATATTTTAAACGTGAACCGCATTGCTGGTCGCATGGTCAAACGCAGTGATAGGAAACCTGGGCCTAAGGCCACATATGGCTTTTTGAGGTCCTCGATGCGGCCTTTTCGCGAATGCAATCACATTTGCGTGGGAAACAATTTAATGAAGAGAATAAAACCACTCTCAGTACACCCGACAGGGAATTGAACCCTGATCACCTTTTCATGAGCAGTTTAGTCCATTTTGAGAGTGATGCCTTAGAACATGGGGCCACCGAAGCCGGTATCATTTTAAATTATATATTCTTAAATGGATGAATTTTAATAACTAAAACAAAATATCGCTATCTTTAAAGCACAATATAAAAAAACTCTTATCTATCTATCCATCTACCCATCCATCCATCTATCCATCTATCTATCCATACATCCATCCATCTATCCATCTGTCTATCAATCTGTCCATTTATCTATCCATCTATCTATCTATCTATCTATCTATCTATCTATCTATCTATCTATCTATCTATCTATCTATCTATCTACCTATGGTTGGCACACTATCGTATTTTGGCAAAATTTACTGTACATGATATGTGCGGATTTATGAAGAATCCGTGAAGTGACATGCTGCAAAAAGGTTCCCCATCCTTGGACCGACGCTTTACCCTCGTGTTAGACTGGTTTGGGTTGCCCATCAGGATGACTTTCGCACACCCGGCGACTGCTCGGTTAATCTCGTGCTTATATTGTTTCATTCATACAGGGTAACAATCGCTGGCCAGTTTCCTAAATGGTGCCAACCCTCAAGCTACATGTGTAATTTTTTCGTGGTACAAAAGGCTATATTTTTATAATTGGTTATCTTGTTATCAATTGTTTATTTTAGTCCGCGGTTCGATTCCCAGCGCTTCCAGATTTTCTATGAATCAGTGAGTCTGGAACAGGGTCAACTCAGCCTTGTGAGGAAAAATTAATGAGGAGCCACTAAAATGAAAAAGTAGCATCTTTGTTCTAGAAAACTGAGATTAATGGACAGAAGGTTCGTTTTACTGAACAAATGCCACCAGATAGCTGCAGAAGTTGATACTATCTTCGCCAACAGACGGTGGCTGCTCTGTTGGTATGTATTAATTGAGGTCTGATGCCATTGAGGATTTTTAAAGTCAATTCTTGTGCGAGTGTTATGGAAGAAACCCTTTTCCAACCAATCACTAATATACGTATGATTATAAAACATCCGCACTCATCTTGTGAATTTCCTTCGCCTTATTCTTCTTATAAAGAGTCTAAAAAAATAACATTGTCCTCCAAATCCATCACAAGTGACTAATTTTTTAGTGTAATCTATTTGGATTTGTACTGATTTTTCTGAGACATTGAAGTTCTTGGCAAGTTGCCTGATAATTCAACAGAACAATAGTCCGGTCAGCGATTGTTGCCAGGTGATAGTTGCCTAGCTTGAAACAGCTCTTAATACAACAAATAATATGTTAGATGGATTCACCGAAAAAATACAAACGTAATATATAACATGTTTTAAGAAAGAGGTAACATTTACTTTTCACTTTCTTAATATAGTTATAGTGTCTAGAGTTTTATTGTATCTAACTTAAACGCAAAAAATAAAAATGTTTATTGGTTAGCCAACCAATTCATTACTTTATTTTATGCGATACCTTTTTTTTTTTTGCCCCAAATATTATTATCCATCCAAGATATCCTTGTGTGTTTTAAAGAAATTTATAATGATGAATAAATGATATATTTTAGAAGAAATGTACCTAAAATTGCATAGAGGGTGACGGAAAACCATTTAGTAAAAACACATCTTTCGTACATTTGGCCAGAATTTAAACCTCAATATCTCCGTGTCCATCAAACCAAACAATACAAGGTTGACGCCTTATTCAACGTGCCCACTGGTGCAGGTATAATCTTTTGGTTCCCTACCTTTTAGTAGCCGTTTGGGTCATGCACATGCTTCGTAAATTAACTATGCTAATGGAATATATATGAAAAAAGTAGTGTTTTAGAGGAAATATATCCGTATTTTCGTGGGTGTAGAGTGGGATAACCTTTAGTAAAAACACTCTCAGTACACTCAGCCGGGATTCTAATCCCGATCTACCTATCACTATCAATCCAGCCAAGTAGAAGAGTCATGCGTTAGGTAATTTGACTACCGATTGGGGTACATACCTAATTAAAATGGATACGATTGCGCACTGCTGTGCGGTTACATCTCCTAAAGTAACGCAGAAGGATTAATATGCCTGACGACTTTAATAACCTCAAACCTAGCTCTACTCGTCTTACAACCCATTTATAGCGGGAGGGTAAGTCAAAACAAACATGTCTACTACGTGTAAACACCATACCATTACAAGGTCAATTTGTCAGCGTGAGAAGTTAATACCCCCCCCCCACCTCGAATTATGCAAATAAAGCCGCCACCTCAAAACAAACGTGTGCCCTCCATGCCATACACAGTTGAGACTAGCGAAATACACCTACAATCCCTCTGACGTCACAAAACCCCTTCAAGAGTCACGCGTAGTTTCCCCACCTGCAAGCCTTTTGTTTAAACAGTAAAAGAGCTTATGTTTGGGGTGGAGGCCAATAACGGTTTTCCCGCCCAAAGGGTAAACACCGGCGCAGAGCCAAGCCGGCGCTGTTTAAAGCCTCAGAAGCATCAAGTCACTCCGACGTCTCGTGACCGTAATGAGGCGTCCCCAACACCCCCTGTACCATCCCTTTTCCTCCCACTACCACTTGATGAATGCCGCTGAAACTCGCTTAGATTTCACAGGCAGCAGAAGCGTCCTGATACTCCCCCTGCCCCACTCAAGCCCCGCTAGGCCTGTAATTTATCTGTAAATATTTAGCAGCAGCCACCACGATGGCACTTGTCTCTAGAAGAGGAAGCCAACATCCCCCTCTCTATACACCCTTTCCCTCCTCTATCAACCCCCTCATCCTTCTAATAAAAAAGGAGGGGTCTCAAAAGACTCTTTACGTCGTGTAATATGACAGTGAAAGAGCACTTCAGTTATCTTCACCTCCCCATGACTCACTTTTCGTAAGTCCACGAGAGTCTTTGTTTGTTTTGTCTCTCCCGGTCTTTGGTAAAATACTTTCTCTCCGGGGGTGTTGGTTGGGAAGAGTTAGGGTTGGTTCCCGGGGGGAATGTGTGTCGCGAGAGTGGGATGTGGCATTAATTAAGAAGACACGGGGTTTTCATGTTTGTTTTTGGGATGGAGTTCTGTGTTTCATTTGTATTCTTATTTATGTGAGTTTTCGTGTAAGTATAGTTAGTCTAAGTATAGGCAACTTTAAGCAATTATATAAAGTAGTTAATTAGGTAGTGTCTTATTTGTAATGTTAGTTTTTGGTAATAATATTTATATAAATATTATTATGAAACTAGGTTTCTATATTTCAATGAGTGAAATTAGTTTAAAGAAAAACCAATGAAATAAAAAACTAGAACCAATATAAGTACTCGCCATTTTGCTCATGTTTTTAATACACAATTTGATTTTAAAGGGAAAAAAAAATCTTATACTCCACTATATCACCATTTTCACCGTCATTAAAATTTGTTGAGCATTCTAAAAAACAAATTGAAAATTATAGGTCAACATTTTTTTAATCCACCTAGTCTCTAAAGGATGAACATATTTTCACTAAATTAAAAATTTAGTAAACATTCTTTGGGTGGAAATTGTGGTTAAAGTTGGTGAAGTCATAGATTTGTAAACTAGATTTTAAGTGGTAGAAACTTAGAGTAAGATATTTTGTACGGTTGATTTAAATCAAAAATATATTTTAATCTAAATATTTATAAAAATTCTTCACGTGAAGAATAAAAAGTAAAAGATTTTCCATCACCATTAAGGTAATTAAGATCTCATTTAAAAAAATGGTACGATGCACCGCACAAACTTTCTCTTGCTTTTCTCTTAAAATTGACATTTTCTAACAACTCGTAAGATTTGTGAAACGAAATAATAGGTAATAATACATTTATGTATAAACATTACACTAAGGATCATAATGAAATAATATACACTGTTACTTACTTATTATATGACAACAAGAACTAGGAACACTGTTACAGAAAAATTGAGAAAAGAGAAACATCTTTGTCCACCAAAGAGTATAACAATCAAATTCATTTTCAAAGACCTGAATTAAAGAATATGTTTATTTGCTTATAGCTCAGAAACCATTGGTTTTATAAAAATATATTTCAAATAAAATATGTTTGTCTTTAATGATACTACAACTTTACAGTGATAAGTTATTTCGTATCTGAAATAGTTGCGGAGAAACGATAAAAATTGGAAAATTTTCCTAGTGTAAAGTACCCTCAAAGTCATTTTTATGTAAAATTTGGACTTTCCATCTGATTTGTAATGCTAAACAGTGTAAAGATATAAAATTTAATCAAAATCGCTAAAGTGAATGTCAAGAAAATCATTTTTTTTCTCTTTTTTCCCCTGAGTAAACTTCCCTTAATTTTAGGGTTGGATGACTAATTCCGAGAATCCCTCTTGAGGGCCTTATGAAAATCTCAGAGACCATGTTTTTAGCCCAATCGGTAAAATAGTTTCGGCTCTAGATCAAAGTACAGACAGACGGCATTGCGAAAACTTCTTTTTAGGTCATGAAACGTCAACATTTATCAAAATTTCGAATTCAATTTTTTTTTGCGATTACAATACTTTCTCTCCGAGGTGTCTAGGGCAATTAAAAAGTGTTAAGGAAAAAAAATTAGCTCTATTTGGGGCATAATTAATAAAGCAATAAAGTAGGATTATGGTGGGACCATATTTGAAGGCCGCGTATGAGTTGGGTCATTAGGATTTATTTACGAACATAAGAGACCTTTGAATTATGTCCACGCTGTTCAAGAGTGATGTTTGAGTTTAGTATCTGATTGCTTATTGTGGATGTTTACACTAGTGTTCCTAATGATATTTCCCAGAATGAATCAGTTTCTGTTTCGTTCTCATAATGATTTTATCATGAGAATCATTAAAAGTGAAAAGTCAAAGCTTCTCATAGTGATCGATGGGTATAAGTTCAGGTTTCATAAAATGCTGAAAGATGATGCTGAGCACTGGACTTACTGCCAAAAGCACACGTGTTTTATTTAAAAAACTGTCGGCAAGTAATTCTATACTTGAAAAAACACAGAGCATAACAATAAAAAATGCGATGAAAATCTTCTGAATTGTCAACAGTTGAGAAATCCTTGTAAAAGGAAAGGCTTGGAAAATATTTTTTTTTCAAAGCCTTCAAACACCACTTCATTTGGAATTGAAACAAGGGGACTCTCACGAAATACGATTTGACACTAATCAGGCCTAATACAAATCATGCTCGTTCATACGTCCATCCTCGGCTGCCAACTAGCGCTGAGGAAACGCATACCTCTTACGATTAAATTGACATAAAAAACAATAATTGTATGAAATTCGTGTTTATGAACGATCTATAGCTGGTTTTTCAAAGAAACAGAGTTTGAAAGTTTTGTGGGAACTTAGTAAGGTTTATATGAACGGAGTTTCAAAGGATACTAAAATATACTTTTGTTACATCTTACAGCCTTAGTCAGTCTAGGTCATGCAAGGATGACGTTAGCCTAATAACTCATACTGTCAACTGTCCTGAATCAGCAGTCACGTATTCTTACCAGGTCATATTAGAAAAAAGAGATTGTTTTGCCAACAAGCATAGCACAGATTATTGGCAAAATTAATAACTTAGGGAAAATACCACTCCTTTTTTGGTAAATAACAGTGTGTTTTTAGATCTTTCGAAGATAGGGGAGCTGGAAAGAATGCCAATTGTTAACGGGCTGCTCCAAAGTGCTACACATGTTCAACTACCAAACTACAGAAACTTGTTGGGAGAATATCCTACAGCTTGAGTTCCTGTTCAGTACAGAGGAGGAAACCTCAACCCATCCTAGAAGTCTGAGTTAGACAACAACCACGCAGCACTGGGTGGTTGGGTGTTCGACACCAGTTAAGGCTATAACACCAAAGGTAGATCAGGGCACAGAACTGCTTAGTAGGGAAAAATGATTAAACGAGGACCTTTTTCTAAACTTCTTTCAATTAGTTCTAAAAGCTACATTATATTTATGCACTCGTATATTAATTAATTTATTTCAATAAACAAGATTAAAACGAGCTCTACTTTCATTTTCCACTGCCTACCCATCCCATTAAGCAATCCTGACAAGTAGACCCATGAGAGGGGGATTAGCGACACTTTAATATATTAATATGTCAACTAATAAGATCCTTATCTATCACATTTAATAGATATTGTCAATACCTCTAGCAAAACAATAAATAATACATTAAAACGTTATCAATGTTGATTGCAAATTTTTTTTTACATTTTTTTAAAAGGTTATTTCTACAATAATCCTACTAAATCTATAGTAACATTCTTCCCAATCATCCAATAAAAGTTTTTATTACACTACTGAAAGTATTATATTAATTTTGTTTATATGCTATGTGCACAAGTACTGGTGGCGCGATTCGTGATGACTTCGTAAGTTCTTGCAGGGAAAATCCAAGCGGTATCATGCTTACCGTGATCAAATACTCGAAAATCCTAAAACATAACTCTCCGTTTCTCGTAAACTACATAGACAATCACATTAGTTTTTTTTTCAGAATTTGTTATAAAAACCTTAAAAGAAATTAGGATATTATTAAAATTCCCATATTCCAATTGGTTTGATTTGAAAAAATTGTTTTCTAATGAAATAACTTTAGTGAGATTTTTACTGCAGACATATTTTCACTCTGTATGAAAGTTTTTACTAACTAAGATAGATGAGTAGTATAACTGTATGAAATGATCATGAACTAAATTTTATTTTGATATAGGACTCATTCCTCTAACACCAATACTTTTCACAGTTTGATGTGTTTAGTTACGAGCTCTTCACGCGTGCCATGTTTTCGTTCTGAAGATTGTCAGAAAGACCGGTCTGTCGTTCCGTCCCTACATTTATTTTTCTTGATCTACTATTACTAGCTTTACTATTACTAACTTTACAATAATTATTATGCTAAATACTTTAAATCACTTTTGGCTGCGCAGAGTGCACTCTATTTATAGTATATTCTACCTTTTTTATTATAAAATTAATGAATAGATAAATCTTTAATTAATATTGTTGTCCACTTTGTCCTACAATAATTCATCTCGGTCATTAATAAGTCTACCTTGTGTGTTAAGGATCCCGGGTTCAATTCATTAAATGCTATATTTTAAACTTTGGTGAATTGTCAGCCTAGGAACTGGATGATGAGAATTTCTTTGTAAACGAAACGAGTTTAATCATAGAAGTCCACGTTAAATTAGGATATAACACCCGAATTTATCATTAAAAATATATTATATCGTGTCATATAAATAAATTACTAAATGAATAGCATTAAGTAAATAATTAAAACTTCTGAAAATTAATATAGCAATACTTATATAATAATATTTAAATTCTAGCTAATTTTGACACAATATAAGCTATTGGCTTTATAAAAACCCTTATAATTTTTTTTTGCACTAGCCATCTTTTCAAAAATTACTGTAGTATTTTATATGTTTATTACTTACATGTAATATGGTTGTAGGCTTACTGATGTCTGCCTTATGACGAAACCTTTAATAATCGTTTCTAGACTGCCGAGGACGGGATTTCAAGGTTTGAATTTCTATAGGGTGAACTGGGGGTGGTTTTCAACTCTCCCACCACGCAAATGCGGGTTCACTTCCTCTAAATTTAAGATTCTCAATTCCTAACCCATTAGCGTAATTAATACTCAAGTGTATAATCCGAATGTGTAGTAAGACTGTACCGTTCTCCACCTCCATTTCTAACAGCTAGAGGACACAATAGCTAGGAAGAGGGTGGACGGAATATATAATGAATTTAATATAACAAAAAATTGGAGCATTTGCAAGTTTAAGAAAATTTGAATTATTTATTCAAGGTAAAATAACAGAGATAAATAAAAAATACATGGCCTCTCGAGGCAAACTGAAGAGTGTTTAAAAACATATAACTATGGCAAAGATTGCACTTGCACTGTACATTTGAGGGTATATTTCACAATCTCAAAGTGAATTATTTATTTATAGGAATTAGTCTGGAAGAGACCCAATATTAATCAAAAATCATTAATATATTAAATACAAACTTAAATAGCTTCTTTTAAACGGTTAACGAAGTGCTTGAATTACCATTGTGAATTCCGACCAAGCAAATAGGTTAAACCATTAAACCTTTCAATTCTTACTATAAGATTAAAGAGCTTAAAGATCCTCTGTTAAACGGTTAACAAAGCACCTGAATCACCATAGTGAATTCCGGCTATACAAATTTAAATTTAACTATCAATTCTGATACACATAAATTACACAAAGGTTTGACTTCCCGACATAGCTCAAACTTCTGTGGGACTACTACTTCCACCACCTTTGAAGTAATCGAGAAGATTCCGACTTGTTAGTATTTAACATTATAATAGGAAACAAAGTAATATTACAATAGAATACTGGTGATTTCTCACTAAACGAATCGGTAGAATGTTAAGGTTATAGCTTATAAACCAACCAAAATGAATTACTTTTATAATTTATTCATAGAAAATACGTATACAAAATATTACCTATAAAAGAAACATTATCAAATTTTAAAGTTCAAACAATTTGTAGGTAACCACAAGGGCAATAACAATTTATATTTAAACTAAATATTCCAAGCTAAAAAAAGAATCAAAAAGTGTCTACCTATAAACATCTCTAAAAATTACAAAGAGACTAGCGCCTAAGCGGCAAAAGGAAACATTAAGTGTTCCATAAAACAAATTTACTTTCAAAACTAAATCTTCTATTGTGAAATTACTGACGCCTACACTGAACGATTATAATCACATAATTATCTGAGTGTTTCAAACACCCAAACCCGTTAAAGGTCGTTTTAATTTAAAATATTTAATACAATATATAGAGTTTATATATTGTCATCCTGGAGAGATTATGTCCAAGTCCAGACTAGGACTTCTCGTGGAAGTGTCGGATTTAATAGTCTACCATGTTAGCTGATCGCCAGCTTTATATAGGTCTAGTTGATGGGTAAATGAGGGGGAGATCTTCATATTAAAAATACGTCATATTCCGAACTCATGCTAACAGAATGACTCTCTTGTCAAAAAAAAATTGGTACGTGCTCAAGTCACTTATGCCGGACATCTGGCTAGTTGACAGGTAAAACCTGGCACGTGCACAAGCTAAGTAGGCCGGACACCCGGTGAGCTGGCCGTTAAAACTTGGTACGTTCTTCAAGTCCCGTAGACCGGACATCTGGTGAGTAAGCAGTTAAAACCTGGCACGTGCTCAAGTCACGTAGGCTGGACACCTGGTGAGCTGGCCGTTAAAACTTAGTACGTTCATCAAGTCACGTAGACCGAACACCTGGCTAGTAGGCAGTTTAAGATGGCGAATGGTTTGTCTATCGGCCAGCTGGGCCAATCAGCGCAATCCTGAATCATCCTATTGAATTATCTTGTTGATGATTCGTTCATAGCTGTCAGTCTTCTCTTCACCTTAGGATTCAGTGTGAACTAGTCGGGTTATGGAACTTGTGCTAAGCCAGAAGATACAATGAGTGAGTAAAGCACATATTCTAGACATAGCAAGTTTTGAAATCTTTGATATTGCAGGATGTCTATGAGTATCGGCACTATTCGGAGTGGGTAGTATTAATGTAAACTAGCTAGTCTCACTAGTGTTACTATTGCAGGATGTCTATATGTATTGGTTTATTTGGGGCGGGTAGCAATAATGTAGCGTTAGCTAGTATCGCTAATGTTACAATACGCGGTGATAAATACAAAATTATAAACAATCTTTTCCAAACTTCGTGTTATTTCCTCCACCCTTGTTACATGCTTACTCGCTACTAATATTTTTCCCTTTGCAGATGGGCCATTCTTGAAAGGGATGTAGTGCGTTATAGTAGACAAAGCATCTCTAACTATTACTTGCATTATTAAATCACTATTATAATGTCCAGCTTCCCTTCAAGCATAATCGTCAATCAGTGTGTAACCTAGTTACAACCATACGTGAAGGAAATGGGTACACTCACCAAAACCTGCCCTTGTTGACGCGATACGACGAGACTCCAATTCCCAAGAAACACTTTGCAACACTGACACCATTCAACTAAGCCAGCGTTCCTGCCTCGCCGCTCGTCGTGCCAGCCGACGCCCCCCCTCTCTCTCTTGCTCCAAACAAGTGAATCTCGCCGAGCATGCGCGGTGCGCATTTTGGAAAGCCTCTCGAAGCGTGTTCGACGTATGGCTATTGTTCCTTGGGCTTCTGGGATGTTCTAGATGCCCCCCCTCCCCCTTGTGCGCTCTGAGAGCACTTAACCATCGTGTGTATATAATGGACAGAGTCTAGTGAATGAGGACGCATTTGCACTATGGACTTTAGGAGGTAAGAGCCTTACTATTACGTAGGCTCGCTTTACTATTTCAAAATTCCCGTTTGGCTATAACTATGTATGTTTCAAAATTATACGTCTCGGACTAATATTACCTTTCATGTATATTCTTTGGCTCAGCGATTTATCGCGATTATTTATTTTGCCGATACGGCTTTATCAACTTAGAGGGGACCGCTCTGGTTACCCTGGATCATATGTTGCCCGCTTCACGGGAAGTAGGTCGGATTGTTACATCTTGTAAATTACTTAGGCTAGTAAACTTAGGGGGCGCGAGCCAGTTAGGGCTAGTAACCTTGTATAACGAGATGGTTGTTAAAGTTAGATTATTCTATATTGTTATTTCTTGTAAATGTTTATGTTAGTTAACCAAGGGGCCGCGAGCCAGCTAGGGCTACCTATTTTGTGTATCAAGATTGTTATTAATGTTAGAGTATATTACATTGTTATTTCTTGTAGATGTCAATGCTAGTCAACTTAGGGGCCGCGAGCCAGTTAGGGCTGCCAGTTTGTATAGCTGCATATTTTCAAAGGTTGTAATATGTTAGTATTGTCTTGCTATAAACATTTCGTGGCTATTATCCTCGGCCCGGGGACCGTTTGGACCCATGAATCTTGTGTAGGGAAAACATTATTATGGTGAGGGTATCTGGACATTACGTCCTGAGTATTTTTCATGATTGTTTACAAAGGGGCTGCTCGCCTTTAAAATTAAATGTCTGTATGTGGCTTAACCACGGCACTATTATTTACTTGTGCCCCTCTCCCTCAATGAGGTATATTGTACTTTTGAATAATAAATATTTATAACTCTCTTGTACCTGCCACTGTGTGTTATTTCTACAATAGAAGTGGGGGCAGGTTACAAGTGACTAAACGGAATGACGGACCGGTCTTTCTGACAATCTTCAGTTTATCGAAAACATGGTGCGTGTGAAGAGCTCGTAACTAAACACATCAAAATGTGAAAATAATTGGTGTTAGAGGAATGAGTCGTATATCAAAATAGAATTCAGTTCATGATGATCATTTCTTACAGTTATACTACTCATCTATCTCAATTACCTAAAAACTTTTACACAGAGTGAAAATATGTCTGCAGTAAAAACCTCATTATAGTTATTTCATTAGAAACCAATTGGAATATGGGAATTTTAATAATATCCTCATGTATTTTAAGTTTTTTATAACAAATTCTGAATAAACTACTATGATTGTCTATGTAGTTTACGAGAAACGGAAAGCTAAGTTTTAGGATTTTCGAGTATTTTATCGTTGTAAACATGATGCCGCTTGGATTTACCCTGTAAGAACTTAAAAATGTGGCCCATCTTGTGCGCTGGTGTTGTGAATTCAAATATCGTCTGAATTTTGCACGGAGCCTATACTGACTATCAGCATCTACAGCATGAGATCTACTCACCTGACTCTTCATAGGATCAGTGTTAATCTGACACATGTACATCCCTCTGTCCTCTTCCTGAACATTCTTCACGTGAAGATTCCAGATGGAATAGTCGTTATGGGACACAGAAACACGTGGGTTGTGGGTGATCACGTGGTCGTGGATAGCTTGTATCGCCTTGGTGTCTGCCTTCACCCAGCCTACCTACACACACAGGAACAAGATGAATAGTAGTCGTTATGGGACAAGGATATCACGTGGATATTATTACAAGGATACACGTGGAAATTAGTACAAGGATACAAGTGTACATCAGTACAAGGATAGACGGGGACATTATTACAAGGGTACACGTGGACATTGGGATAAGGATATACGTGGACATTAGTACAAGGGTACACTGGGCCAAGGATACACGTGGACATTAGTAAATAATACACGTGGACATTGGGACAAGGATACACGTGGACATTGAAACAAGGATACACGTGGGCAATAGAACAAGGATACACGTGGATATTAGTACAAGGATACACGTGGACCTTAGTACAAGGATACACGTGAAAGTTGGGACAAGGATACACATGGGTTGTGGGTCATGGGTAGTAAGCTTATTATTTGAATGTTATTCCGATTTTTCTACAAGTGCACCTTTGAGCCGAATTTTTTTTTTATATATCTACCTCACGTAATATGACTCATAATCAAGATAAGGTTATTTGAATTCTATTAATATTATTTTTCTCATAAATCGTACTGGATAGTTTCTTATAACAAAGACTAAAATTAATGTCGATTAAGAAATATTTCTACTAACAAACGTATAGTCAGAAGATTTAAACAGGATATAAAACTAGAGCAAATATATTAAGAAGTGCCTTGCTTTCTATCATAACTTTATTTGTTTTAAAGACAAATATTTGTGAGAGTCAAGTAAACCCTATATACAATAAGTTTACCAACATTTTCACACCAATAAAATAAATGTTACGATGCGCCACACAGACTTTATCTCTTTTATCCTAAAATTTATATTTACTAAGATTTGTGAAAAGAAATAATAGGTCTATACATTGTTGCAGAAACAGTATACCAAAAAGAATCTCTGAAATAATATACACTGTTACAGAAATATTAAAAAAAAGAGGAAGATCTCTGTTCACAAATAGCTTAACAATCAATTTAAATTATCTAAAAGCTCCATAAAAATAAATATACATATATCTAAAAAACTATTGATTTAATAAAATTATGTTTCTAACAAAATATTTTAATATTAATTAGTATTACAACTTTTTAATGATATGTTATTTCGTAATGGTATATCAAGTTGTTGCGCAGATTTGATCTTAAATGGAAATATCTGCTAAAATAAAGTACCCTTAAAGATATTTTCATGGGAAAATGGGAATTGCCATTCTGTTTGTAATGTTAAACAATGACTGGATACAAAATGTTATCAAAACAACTAAAGCTGAGTTTGATAAAGTTTTTTTTTTCTCTTTCTTTTCCTTCCAGTAAAATACCCCTAGTTTTAAGGTTAGATATCTTATTCAAAAATCTCTCTGGGAAAAAATATGTAGACCCTAGATAAAATTTTTTAGAACGATTTGTAAAATGTTTTAGGCTCTAGGCCAAGAAACAGACACACAGATGGACAGACTGACAAAGGCCGGCGTAGCAAAAACTACTTTCTCAGTTTCAAGGTGTCATGAAACGTCGACAAAATCTTGAATTCAATATTTTTATACTGCGTTTTAAACTGCTCTAGGATTGAGGTCAGCACAAGTGGAATGGGGAGTGGAGGCTCGTCACATGCTCGACCAATCCGTGAAGGGTAGGTGTCATAGAAACCGATGGACGTAGCCAGATTTCTTACAATCACTGAGTATGCTTGCATAGTAGTAACATGCAAACTCCCGCTATGTGGCAAATATGCTCCCCAGCCTACTCACCACGCTGATCATAAATCAGTTTAGATCGAATTATAACGATTACAATACTTCTCTTTCAAAGGAGCCAAGTGAAAGTAAAAATGGCTAATTTATAGTAATATTTATGTAATTTATACATCCTAGATCCATCTTTTGTCAGATAGTGTTTACAATTTACTATATCTCCTGATATGGCATGGAGAAAGCTGTTACTTTCATTGATCTGTCTCATTCTCACTCTGACAAAATATGAAAGTGACAGATATATGCACGATGTAATAATAACATTCATTATGATGAATATGTGATAAATGGAGGGAGGGTGTCGCCTGTAAGGTCAGCTATGCTGCTTAGTATTCAACATAAGATTGTAATTTAAAGCGAAATTTCAATGACTATCAACAAACAAACTACCAATCATCGTAATTACGTCACTGTCTGTATAAAGGTGCTACATTTCAAATAATTTAAATTACTAAAAAAAATGACAGCTGGATTCGCTAATCGAATCCAGGAGCATTCACTTAGTGATCCAAAGTTCTACCACTGAGCTATTCAGGATTCGTTCCACACACAGGATCATTCTTCACTCATAGTTTTAACGCTGAGTTTATGATGAAAATGTGGAAGTTTCACAATTACAATGATATGAAAGCTGTGTATTGATATTCATTGTGAATTCCTCTTTAAAATTACAATATTGTATTGTGTAGTAGGTTGAATAAGAACACTTCTAGTAAAAGATGGCTATGCTATCTGATAGCTCACGATAATATTAGTCGCTCATATGTAACTGAAGATTCCTTACGCCCATCACAGACTAAGGCTTGAAATATGACTGAAGAATGACCTTGAAAATGGGATTAATCCTGGATAGCTCAGTGATAGAACATTGGTGGAATAAACTGTAGGTCTCGGGTTCGATTCACTTATCCATGTGTAATTTTTAAATTAATTATAGTAAATGAAATGTGGTCACCCCTGTATTGACAGTTGATATTCATTTAATTTTATGAAGGCAAAATATAATTACGGATAAAACAGTGATTATTTATCTAAAGCTTTGTATGGCTAAATAAACTCAATCAGAGAGGAATTGTGGCTTTAAATATTTGAGAACCTCTGCCTTAGACTGATTAGTTTAAATTAATGATAGCCAATAAAATAAAAACAAATTATACCAATAGCAAGTGTAATTAAATAATTAGTTTGCCGCTGTTTACTGTCCCCGTTTTCCATTGATAATTTCAGACTAACCATAATTTATTTAAAAAAAGGTCTAATTAAACTGATTCAAATTTGTAGGTTGCATATTGTTCTTAATTCTACGCTAACGATGGAAATGATCATATTTTTATATCATGATTCGAAAATTGTATTAAATTCATGGGAATCCAATAAAATTGAAGGCTATCAAAACTTAAACTTAAATGATTATGTTACAGAAAATAATATTGATAAATTAAGAAAATCGTTAAGTTTTTATGAATGTTCAATCACTTAAATGCTCTTCATACTATTAAGCCTTGATTTCCAAATGTGTCTTTAATAATTATAATCAAATACTTTTTCAAACCTATATGTCAGCGTCATTTCTTTAAAAATAAAACGAGCAGTGAAAAACAAAATAAAAGATGTTTTGTTCTCCAGGAAAAGGGAAAAAGTTCTTTCTCGTTGTTGACGGGAATGATGTGGTCTAGACACAGTCTAGGATTACCTTGTCTCGACTTGTAATGTTAAAAAGAGTTCGCGATTCACAATCAAATTTGTCAGCCGTGAATTGTCTTCTTGTTGCACTCTTTTTTTCCTCTCAGGGCAATTCTTGTTTTTACTCCTCTTTCTCGGTCACGTGTCGCCCTACCGAATAGAACCATGTTGGACAGGGCGCTTACAGAGGGAGACGGAACAGTGATAAACTAAGACAAGGAAAAGGAAAGATACGATATCAAGTATTTCATGACAAGTATACACTAGGCGTGTTGAATAAAGCTGGCTTTATATTCATGCAGAACTCATAATTGACAACGAATAGAGCCATAGTACATAGTGCGCTAGATGCTTAAAAGCATATTATCATTGATGGCGTTCCTATTCGATACATATTTAATAGCGAATAGTGACAACCCACAAAGTTGAACCTCTTATGCACTATGCATTATGCAATATCTTGAAATTATAATAGCCAATGAGAATGTGAGAAGAGGCGCTATCCAATTAAAGGCCAATCTACACAGCAGACGGAAAAATATCTTCCGTTCACATTAGATATGTCTTGTTCTACCATAATATTCATACCAATAATAAAATATAACCAAATAAAATTTGATTTTAAATACAGATACGATTTGAAATTAAGCTAATTTTATGTTTTAAAATATATCGTTTGATAACATTGTTTTCCGAGTAAGCCCTTAAGACAGTGAAGTATTTTTGAATAGTTTGAATACTAAAGCAAAGCGTTAAGATGGGGTGCTAGTGAGCGTGGGCTTAGGGAAGTATTTTTGAAGTTTTTATAACATAAACATTTGTTGGCCAAAATAAATAAAATTTTTCTCCTATAGACTCATAGAGCTTAGTTTTCTGCACATGCTAGTCTCAACAGTTCTTGAATATCTGCCAAGGGTGTTCTGGAATTTAATGACAACTTTTCCTCTTCATTTAAAAAGTTTGTCACCAAATGCCACTGTGCTCATGACAGATATTCAACAACTCTTGAGATTAGCATGTGCAGAAAACTAAACTCTATGAGTCTATAGAAGAAAAATTTCATTTATTTTGTTCAAAAAATGTTTATGCTATAAAATTTGCAAAATTAATGCACTAAACTCGCGCTCACTAGCACCCCACCTTAAGGCCAGTTTCTACGAATTAAGGACAATCTATTTAAGTAAGACTTTAATCACTGCGGTTGATTATAAACTATTGTATTCTTACTATGATTTTTTTTACTGTACATTAGACATAATCTACTATTGATTGTGTATGAATGTAAACCCTGACTAATTAAGTGTCTACGGTATTGTAAATGGGTAGTAGCTTATTTTTTCAGATTATATTTACACTAAAATTTAACCACATCATATCTCTACTCTACCCGATAGCCTGTTTGGCTCTTTCCGCTGTTAAATATTATGTATTATGAGTGGCCACGTGAGATGACAGCGTGCCTGCTCTAGTCTGAATGAAGACAGAATGTCAAACATTCGTTTGTTTGAGAAGTGACATAAGGAATAATTGCAGGCTGTTGTTCGATACAAGAAGACTCATGGATTATCGTATAGGTGCAGAAATATTGTAGAAATGTATGGGGTCGACGTGATGACGAAACAAATAATGTGAAAATGATGTCTGCTGTTCAGTGATTGAGAAATTAGTGTGTCCGATGAAAAACGAATCGGTCGACCCTCTACTGTCTGTTCGAATGCCAATTTGGAGCGTGTGATACAATTGTTGATTAAAGAAAACGTGAAGGTTATTGGGTAAGATGTTACCAAAACAAGGCAGTGGTTTTGCTCACGCCATCACAATGTCATCAACTCATCCTTAAGTGACAGTATAGGCTGCAGCCTGAAAATGGTCATGACATACCAAAAGGATGGAAACGAATTTTTTTCATCCTGCCGTGTGACAAGTAAGCAAAGCTGGGTGCGGTGTTTCAGCCAAAAACATAAGGTCATATAAATGTAGTGGAAGCATGTGATAAAATATTTGTTTTTAATGATAAAGAACTTTTCCGTATAGTTTCTCGAATGATGGGAAATTATTAATGCCTCTCATTAATCTGAAAAATTTAATCGACCTAAATTTGCTCTCCGTCTTCTCAGCAGAAGTTTGATTCTGCTCGATAACAACGCCTACCCACACATTGCCACATTGACACAAACTAAGACCACGAAATTCTGTTGGAAATGCGTTAGTGTCCCCCGAGTACCTTGATTTGTTCTTCATTAAAAATAATATGGGTAGTTAGCGTTTCACATAAAAAAAAACGCAGGTTGAAGAAGACGTGTGCCACTTACTTTATACACAAAACTCCAAATTTGTTCCACTATGGGGTTCCAAAAGTTGGTTTGACCTAGTACCTGAATATCTAAGGTGAGAAGCAGAGGAACGATGTGGCTAAATTTTAATGTATTTAATTTGAGAAAATAAATTGCTATCAATTCACAAAACCTGGGAAACTTATTTTTTGAACACCCTTGATATGAAAAATAGAATATTAAATTTCTTACTTCAAGGTCTCTGTCCTATTCGCATTTTTTTTTTAAAAAAGTTTCCTGTTTTGTGTGTCCCTCCCCCCTCTTCTTCTCCTTCCCTTAACTTTTCTGAAACATCTTTGTTCACTTTTTTTGAAAATGTGATTTCTGCACACCAAGGGGATGGTGATGTGATAAGAAAGAGGGGCAATGGGAGGGAAACAAGACATAAAGGTAGTAAGATAGTAAGAGCAAGAGGAAGAATAATGTGAGGAATTGGAAACACTTTGATGTTTTCATATCACACGACGATATAGAAAAACAAAACCGCTCGAAATGAAATCCTTTTATCAACAAGTACAAACAAGTGTAGCGTAGCTCTCTCCTCTTTTACACGTCCTTTTCATCATCTTCTTGTAAATGTATTTATTTACAAATATCTTGCCTAAGGAAAACCCTTTATTTGTAAAATTATATCATGCTATAAGCTACAATCAAAGATTTGTAAACAAGTAATATAGATTTAATCTTCTATCTTCTATGTGTGTTAACTTCCTGCACAGATTGAATAACTTGTTATAAACATATATGTTTTTAATAAATATGTTTGGTATGAAACATCCTTTAAAGAGCTTGTCATAGCTTTTCTAAATGTATTCCCTTACCTTAATTTTTTTCAAGCATAAAATGAGTAATTTGGACGGATATTTGAACCAGGTCATTATTTTCCTAACATTAATGAAACATGGGAACAGCTAAAGGAGGCCAATTTTATTTTGTGCTCTTAGATTTGACGGTTTTTTGAAAAATAATTATTACGTTTTATTTCTTGAATTTTAGTGGCTTAAATTAGGTGCTCATGATGAAGAACGTATTTCAGGGGAAGTGCACTCTTATTAAGATAGAGAGAAAGGGGGAGAGGAGAACTACAGTGACAAATCACAGGTGTAAAACCATACTTATTCAATCCACCCGGCCGAAATTGGAGCCCCGTCATCGGCAATCTAGTATTTTACAATACAGACGCCTTATACCATGTATAACCTATGGTGGTCACTACTTTGTACAAAAAAAAATAGTGGGGGTCACTACTTTGTAAAAAAACTATAGTTATTTGAAATAGAACTTTTCTGATACAATGAAAGAATTGAATGCCCAATGGATTAAATTAAAATCAAATATCTATTGAAATATTTCATACCTTTTTAGTATATATTGTATAACAGTATTGAAGCTGAATGGAAGGTAGAACGAGTTCAGGTGAATTTTTTTTAGTTTTTTATAACAAAAAACGTTTATGGCAAAAAAGTGTAAGCTCTGAATATTTCATGTGGATCGTGGAATTTGACCAATATACTTTCTTTTTATTTAAATATTTTCTCATCAAATTTCACGAAGTGAATGACCAATATTCAAGAACTGTTAGAACTTTTGAGATTATTATGAGTAGAAAATTAAACTAATCAAATCCATTTAAAACAATATTTGAATTATTTTGTCAAAAAACAAAAATTCAAAGCTTAATACTAATTTCGGGTTAAATTTTACAAACATATTGTATAATTAAACGATAACTATTATTGATATCTTACTAATATATAAAAATGAAGTAGTGTTTGTGTGTTTGTCTGTTTGTTGCTCAAATCATGTCCAAATCATTGTACCGATTGTTCTGAAATTTCATTCGTTTGACACATAGGCTATATTTTTTCTATCCAAACCCAATAAAATTGATGTTTTTTCAAATATTCCGTCTTAAACCGCATGATCAATCGTTTTATTCTCCTATTAATTTATTTTTGTCTTACTTGATCGCCAAATTATCTCAAAATCTAAAGCGTAGTTATATAATATATTTAAATTTTAAATACAAGATTAACTATATTTTGTGTTGGTTGTTTTGTATTCACATTAGTAGGCCAATAGTGTTGATTTAACAAATAAATCTTACACATAGGTAACGTTCAACATTGACTTGATCTTACAGTCACACACAAACATACATACATACATACATACATACATGTATATAAATACAGGCTAATTGAAGTACTCTCCCATTAAAAGGCAGCTTAAACACTAAAGGATAAAAGGAAATAATCAAGTAAAATCTAATTTTCATTAGTGCGATAACAATGTAACTTCAAGACCAAGAAACTTTGCAAAGGAGTAATTTAGAGATGTCTGTATATGTACACCTCTGGCATTAAAAAAATACTTTTAAATATTTTGAGACCCTAACGCCCTGGGCCGTTTAGCTGCCTGAACGATTAACGTCATACTCCAGCAATCTGATCCTTTGCAATTTCACCCTAGATAGAAACCTATAATTGTCAAATTGAGTGCTTATTGATTAAATATAATTTTGTGAGCATGACACAATCGACCGCTTGACCACTACTTCAGGACACTAAAACAAAGAAAAGAATCCTTTACTTGGCATAGACTTACGAACCTGAGGAAACAATGGGGGTGCATATCTACCATTAAATTATTTTGAGAGTGTATGCCTTAAATCACGTGATGAGACATTTGAGCAACTTCAAAACCATTAAACATTGAAAGGGTTTAGGCTAGCATATGTACTCAGGGAAACTTAAGAATGTGACACAGGCACGTTTTAACTTCATTATATTTCTAGTCTTACACCTGAGACTGCGTGACTACTGCCACGGGTATCCAACAAAAATAAAAAAAACTAGCAAGCTAAAACATGGAATAAGCCTGCGTATTCAAAGAAGCCTTATGGTGCGTTTCCCTTCAAAGTTATTTTATTTCACTATTATAGCCTATAGCCTATTCTTATATTTCTAAACTTTGGATTTATTAACTATGTTTTAGTGAATATCCAGCTGCAATGAATCTAATTACTTTGTTTCGATCCACATACATTTTAACATATTTTAAAAATTTCGTTTTAGTTTTCAACCATCAACTTTGGTTTTTATTAAAACTAAGAACTAAAACGCTAAAGGAAAGATTTCATTTTAATGAACTCTTTGGAAGCAAAATTAATATGGGTATTTGAGCTTAAGACTTGAAGAAACTGTTTCTATACCAGAGTTCTTATTCTGGTAGAACACAGATCAAATTAAATTATTGAATGGAAGGGGACTAGAGGCTGAGAGCAGACAGTCACTGCATAACACCCTACAGGCTTAATATTCATACCATAGTTGCAGCGAGCAACAATAGTCAGGTTACTTTGCTGCTGCTTACTTTTGACGACAATACATTGAGGAATGTGGCAATGGCCACTAATCAGAAGTGCTTCCTGCACGCTGGTTTAGCTACTGGATGAGTGACTTTAAATGCAGAGGATGATATATCACTCAATGAACTACTTTAACTCGTTGATGACAATTATTTTGAAATTTAAGACCTTTATCAAGCACCAACTCTTAATACCTGTTCTGGCTATACGCCTGTATACAAGGGATGCTAATGCATTATAAATTAATAACGTTGTATAGAGAGAAAGTGTATCCGCATTTGCGTGGAGGGAGAGTAGAAGACTATTAAAGAAAACCCACCCTCAACATACCTGACCAGGATTCAAACCCTTATCTCCCCATCATCAGCAGTCATATCTGTTGTAAGAGTGACGTCTTATACCAGTTAGCCACCGAAGCAGGATTGACCATGAAGTTATAATGAATTAATTCTTATCGGAGGAAGTCACCCACAGTTGAGGTTATGAACGGTGGGCCCAACAAGGAACCAGGAGAGAATGAGGATTACTAAGACGAGAGTCAATAAAGTGTCCTGACATTGAAACAGGTTTTAAGAGTATTCCAAGACAGCTCTAAGGTTTATTGAATATATTTACAAAGGAAACAGAATTTGGAAGATAAACATACACTTGAGAAGGAAACATAGTAAATATTAATTTAACGGTTTACAGCAAGCAACAGCACATAACCAACTATTTAAATGCTAATTAAGATGGGATGGAAGGGGACGCGAGAAAAGACAAGTGTTTTGCAGTTTTTATGGTAACATTTTTTTTTTGTTAAAATAAATAAAATATTGCTCCAGTAAAAATATAGAGTTTAATTGTATTCATATGATGATGTCAACAGTTGTTGAGCATAGCAGCATTAGATAGAATTTTTTTAAATGAATATAATAAGTTGTTATTAAATTCTAGAACATCTTTGACAGATATTCAAGAAATTTTGAGGTCACCATGTGAATAAAATTAAATTCTATGTTTGTACTGGAGCAATATTTTATTTATTTTGGCCAAAAAAATATTTTGCAAAAAAAAAACCCCTACAAAAACCCTTTTTTTTTTCTCGCATCCTCTTGTCTCACCTTAATAGGTTTCAATAAAATGTATTCGGTTTTAGATACATTTATGTATACCCCTAACCTTGACACTTAAGTTTAAGGAAGGAAACTTTTCGGTTTTAGTGAACCTCAAATTTGTGAACCAAATATCTAGGTCCATATTTGTTCACAATAAGTGGAGTTGACTGTGTATTGAGATCTTGATGCCTTAAACACAGGGAACTCCGGCGTGTGTAATTACAACCCCAAGAACAATAGAAATTGGCACTTTTTTCAAGATATATTGGGTAAAACACCAAGCTGTGCTCCCTCAGGCATATTAAAAAAAACTCAAATAGGTTGAGCTTAATTTCTTAGACAACCTGACTCCCTAAAAGAGCATCTTTAAACCAAGAAAATTTAAAGTTTAAGGAAGTAGTCAGGGGAATCTTTAAGGTGTGCACCCTAGACTCTTTTTACACCCACAGTGATCCTGACATACTAGACATTGTGACCTGACCACAAATACTGTAGGAGTGTCGATAAGTAACTTACAGATAGCTAAAGTTACCAAATTTATTCTCATGTATTCAGTCACTGAACCATATGACCTACAAGACCAAAATATGTAGATTTATTGTTACTTTAGAACACAAAACTTTCATCACAGAAATTTGTTTATAATTATGTTTTTTTTAACAATTTAACATCTTCTGCTAGATATAAGCTACCACCACTCTTATGGCGAAAGGACTCTACCTATTTGGTTAGCTATAGAGCCAAGAAACACAGTATAGAAAGCGGAAACTTGGTATTAACCAACTTTATTGGGGAAACCTTGGTTGTTGTTACTTCACATATTGTGAGTCTGAAGTATCAAACCACGTGATTGCTGGTCTGGAAGGGTAGTAAAGGAAGGTCCATGAACGTCTTAAACTTTACATAGTTATTTAGGTGAACTAACGGATGTGAACCTAGGTACTTTTTACTTTTATCTTGTTAACTGTGTGTTGCTAGAACTCCTAAGTCACTGAACCGATTGGGCTGTTTAAATTTCGCATGGCGATAACTTATACGTACAGTTAACATAAAGGATAATTAAAAATTACTTCAGCGATTTTATTTCAAAATAGCGGCTACAAAACATTAATATTTGGCATTTTTCTCAATTTTTTATTATTTCATTTTCATCGGACAAAATTGTAACGGTGCCAAGATTTAACTATGTTAGATATTACAGCCATATTGAAAAAATATTTTGCTATATTACACAAATTGTTAGCCTGTCGAAAGCTCTTTAACTCATAAACTATGAAAAGCCTGACAATGTGAACCATTATTATTAATCATCATATAAATAATATAAAATATTTATGTATTTTATGTATGTGTGTAGGTTCTATAAGTTATATAAAGCTTACAAATACTTATATAGTTAAATGTTACCTGTCTGTTGCTCAGCCATGCCTAAACAAATGTATAATTTTAATAGATATGGAAATTTTTTTAAAAAAATGCCATGAATGTATTAGGCTTATTCCAAATACCTTAATAAATCTTATATATTTGAAAGTTCTAAGGGGAGGGTGGTAAAATGGGATATATCAAAATTAAAAAAAAAAAATATGTAAAAAACTACTTCTCTTTGTGGTATAAGATTTAAATTTGTCAGGCAGATATAGTAACCACCACAAAGAGTTTGTTAAGAGCAATGTCTATCTACCGCACGCAGAGGTCTGACATTTAAAATATTACTAGCCCTTGTGCATGAACATGTATATCTCAAAGCCTTATTTTAAAAATTTGATAATATATTTTAATTTATTACAATCACAAAACAAAAAACTTTTCTCCCGGGCACTTCAGCGGGTATGTTTTATACTTGTATATACAGTTTACTCGTGTTTTGAAACTTGAAGAAATTATATCAACTGGAATTAAATTTTAATTGTTATTTCTTATATATAAACATTCGCACGTGTATCCCATCTAAATATTAAAACAATCGAAGAATAAAGCTGGACTGCTAGAAGTTTCCGAGAAGTTTTCTCGTGGAACTGAAGTCTCGTATTAATTAACGAGTCCTATAACAATGACTACAAGATCTATTAATTCTGACTGCACAGACCCACCCGTCGTGAACGGACGCGTTATTTAATTTTATTAAAAGCTATTCTCTCTTTTCCCTTTCGCGCTAAGAAGGAGAAAAGGGAGGACTAAATAATCTCGGTCCCCGGCTTGCAAGCGACACGGCTGCTCTGGACACGGCCTTGGTGCAAGAACGGGCCAATTGGCAAGGCTGACCGAGTGGTTTGCTCGCCGGACTAAAATTCCTAAGAATTGAGCCCAGCTGCCTTTACTATGGGTAGTTTTGAACTATACATTAATTTTAGAATCAAGATAATCAAGCTCATTTGTCAACTTTCTTGATAGTCCAAATCATAATGAAATTTCAGAGCTTTACGCAAATCTACATTGTAATATCCGTTTTTAAGGACCTAAACAACCTTTTTTAGTAACTTTGAGAACCTGGTCATAATAGCATTAATACATTCTCCGATTAACATATATCATAGGGCCTATATAGCGATACATACACAAGATTTTAATCCTATCTACGACAGTATGATTATAGCGATATTACCCAACCACACTAAACGTAACGTTCAATTATTAGACACATGGTTTGGGTTAGCTTGTAAAAAAATATGACAAAATTTCTTAAATTTAGTTATATCATGGTGGGCATGCAGGGAACGCGAGAAAGGACCAGTTTTTTTTTTATGGCAAAACGTTTTTCTGGTCAAATTAAATCAAATATTGTTTCTATACGAAGAATAGAGTTTAATTTTCTTTACATGGCGATATCAACGTCAAGGATGTCTTGGAATTTCACAAAAACATTTTCTATTAATTTTTAATTTTTTTTTAGATGATGCAACTTTGCTCATGAGAGACATTCAACAATTGTTGATATAAACATGTGAAGAAAAAAAAACGATATGTTTATACTAAAGTAACATTTTATTTATTTTGACCAAAAAAAGGTTTTGTTATAAAAACTGCCAAAATTACTTGTCTTTTCTCCCGCTCTCTAAATCCCCACCTTAAGTAAGAGTAAACTAAATTCATACTATTTTGATTAAATAAATTACAAAATTTATTCACACACTATTATTTTTGTGAATATTGTAAGAATCAGTATTAATATGCCCTGATTTGATCCTTTGCCTACTTTAGTACTTACGTCTGTTGGAAAAGGCCATGTAAGGTTGGCCATTGTTGGATATGGGTCTGGGCACATAAATACATAATCAATCCAAGGGATGACCTTGTGACTTATTAATTCTCATTGGGAGCTCCAGTTTAACTGGGAACTGACTCCGCCTTAAATAAGAGGGATGTCAGGGTTTGCACGTGCCAAATCGATTTTCAGTATAAAACATATATTTTCTTAAGATTATCCTACTACATTTTTTTCACTGAATGGATTTGTATCCGATATTTTCACTGCTGGGTGGACTCCATTGTAGAGGTCCTGTTTAGGATTCACGTTCTTAAAGAGCATTATCATACTGGTTATTTTTAGTTTTACCTCGTGTGGTGGGCAATCACGAGGGTGGAAAATTGTTTGAAAACAACTAAATAATGGTTTTTCCCGTTCGACCTCACAATCGATCAAGTCCACAATTATGTAACAGTGGGCCTTTCCTATAAAATAATTAGTTCCTTCTATTTTCTTTTTAACAAATTCATGATTTCGTGGACACAGAATTGCCATGCCAAAAAATTCTGAAATTTTATTTGGGCTAAGGCTATTTTAAAATGAGAGCTGTGCGTAAATATCTATTTTGGTACTTATAATATATTTTTATTTTAGCTGTGACTTTTTTCGGTTTTTAACCTTCAAATTGCCCTAACCAATCATTGTAGTCTCTGTCTTTTGCCATACTGTACCGGTATTGTTTAACTTTAGTATTTAAAACTTTTCCCTCAGCTGAGAGTATTTAGTGCTTTTCCAAGCATTTGTTGTCCTATGAGCATGCGGAAGTAATCATTGCCTGAAGTCACTCATTAACAGCAAGGTTACTCTTTAAAATGGGATATTATTATTTTTTTTATTATGTATAAATTGATTGACCGCATCTAGTATATGACGTGAAGTCATAGTCGATTCATCCAAATTAGCAGTTTGGCTTCTCTGTTTATGGCTAATACATACATACATCGTACGTACATACATACATACATACATACATACATACATACATACATACATACATACATACATACATACATACATACATACATACATACATACATACATACATACAT
>CABFWB010000050.1:331765-376628 GCA_902151455.1 Timema bartmani
CATACATACATACATACATACATACATACATACATACATACATACATACATACATACATACATACATACATACATACATAAAAAATCTATTTGATTGAACTTAAGAAATCGTTCTCGAAATAAATGGTTGTTTGATTAAAGTGCAGTCTCCCCCGTACATATATAGGAAATTTGAATTTTTTGGGTTGATTTTAAGTGACTAAATATTTCAAATCCTAAAATATATTAAAATTTGTTCTGTAGAAATTCAATAATCATCGTCGAAAATAATCACTTCAAAATAAATATATAAATTAATATATATATATATACAGTAGAGCGTCGAAAATCCAGACGTCAAAAATCCGGAGCGTCGCAAATCCGGATCGGCGGTGAGAGCAGGTCAAGTCTTGTACAAAAAACAATTAAGAGTCCTTACCCAGTAAGTTTCCATTAATTACTGTAGATTCTTGTGTGTTTTTTTCTAAAAAGTATTATAGAGTTACTAATCTAAATTACATAATATACATGTTCTTATTCAATATACTTTATTAAAGTATTTTGTGTACTGTATTTTTCGAATCCTTCAGCCTCTATTTTGCAATACAGTAGACTCCCGAGCGTTATGTATCCTCTAGTCAATACATTACGTATGTATACAGTTATTGAAAGCACATTTGAAAATCCGGACAATTCAGTAATCCGGATGGGTCCCGGTCCCGATCGATCCGGATTAACGATGCTTCACTGTATATATAAATTAGTATATATATATATATATATATATATATAAATATAAAATTAAACCATGTTTTAATATCATTCTTGGATGTTCGAATTTTATACACTAAAAGGTTAGGGATGAGGAAGGCATAATTAGGAAAAAATGTTTCCACAAGATTAGTGGGAAATTATTTTGGAATGGTGACACCATTTTGCAGGAACATCCATTGACAGTTTTTCAGCACCACCTCTTACTACCCACTAGGACTATACACATAATATTATGTAGTAATTATGCTAATGAGTTAGAGATAAGGAAGGTTAAATTTATAATAATTGTACCCGTAATTGCTTGGAGGGATTGTGGAACACGATTGATGAAAAACACCCCTTAATACACCTGGATTTGAACCCTGACTTCCCCAACATCAGCAATCTAGTCTATTTTGAGAGTGACGCCTTAGACAATGTCGTCACGGAAGTGGATGTGCGTTGAGTTAATATACCATGTAGTCACAATATATTTATAATTATCTTACATTCAAATATAAACAATGTAAAATGCTCTTCCCAACGTAGCACAAATATAGATGCTTAGGCTATAGAATTCTAAACACATAAGTTGATAGGTTATTAGGCTTAGTTAGCTCTCTCTCTCTCTCAAGCCCAGCCATAACATCGCATTTGTGGAAGTTCCTACTCTCCAAGGGACTATTAGCTGTAACCAGCCAAACAGTGAGTCCCGATAAGTTGCATACATGAATCATCTCACGGGGTTCATGGTAAAACTGCAAGCAAAGTCTACTTCCCATTAGATCATAACATATATCTTTGCGGTTAAGTTATATGAATTTAAAAAAACACACAGCCCGATGAATGGAGAGCCTCCAACCTTTTTACGTAAAATAACAGGAGATTTTAATCAAATCAGGATTAATATCAACGGTAAATAATGTCAGCTATAAATAAAAGTGGAACTGTGGATAGACTACTAGACACAAATTATTATTATATCAATTAGTAAGCCATGAGGACCCGTTTCGGTGGCCGCATGGTCTAACTCACTACTCTTGCAGTAAACTAGACCGCCTATCATGCAGAGATTGAGGTTCGAATCTCGGTCAGGTGTACTGAGAATGTTTTTTCCAACATTGTTTTCACTCTTCCTCCATGCAAACGCAGATACACTTCCTCTATATACAATCTTCTTCTTCCTTATAAAAATTAGTGTAATTATTACTTAAGCATATGGTTCGAACAGGTAGTAAGATTCGGTGCTAAGAAAAAGCCATGTAGGTAGAATATTATACGAAACCGTTAATTAATATCAAAATATTTTAAGCAGACTTGTTTAATTAGTAAGATAATTTGACCGTGTTTGCTAACATTGACTTTATTAGACTATCTCACCTGCTTCGGTGGTTGAATAGATGAAGGCGTAATTCTCTCAATTGACTGGACTGCCGTTGATGAAGAGATAGGTGTTCAAATGTCAGTCGGGTGTACTTAGGTTAGTTTTTCCTAGATGGCTTTTCCATTATCCTTTTACTAAAATGTGGGTACACCTCTAGATTTAACCTTCCTGGTCCATAACACATTGCTGTAATTAGTACGTAGGCGTATAGCCCGAACGGTTAGTTAGATGTGTTGAGAAAAAAAAGATTTCTTACGCCATGGATAGCGTTTAATATAGGCAGGGAATACAGCTTGAACTAGACGTTGCAAGTGGAGAGGTTTTTTGTATTATAGATAAAAAAGAATCAGTAAAATTGATATAAGTGAAATGGTTTAAAAATATTTTTAAAGAATATGATGAAATTGAAACTTTTTTATTTTAAACAAAAAAAAAATTGTTAAACTTATCTAAAATTATCAACTAAATAATTCAAATATAACAGGTTGATGTATGGAATTTTGAAAAATATTTTCCAGTATTTTTTTTTTTTAGCTAATTTTTGTGACTGTAGCCACGAGCTGCACTAAGGGTTCAGTAACCCCCCCTTTCTCTATATTTTTCCCCACCTTGGGAAAGCGTGTATATATATATATATATGTATGTTTCTGCCACTTGGAGCGCTATTGGCTCGGCGCGCAGCTGTGTGTTATAAATGGGCCAAAGTTGGTAGGTGGAGCACTTTGTCATGTCTGTAGTATTATTACATCTTGCCCTTATACTTATGAGTACAGCCACGGTGTATCGCTGCTATCTCTACAGAGGGGGAGAGGGGGCAAGGGAGGGGGATTTTCTTGCAAGACACAACAAGAACACGTGAATTACAATCGGAACATAAAATAAATTATCTCCTTCATTTTACCTGTTTTTTTAAAGTCAACTATGAATTGTTTGCTACCGCACAGTTTCAAAGTTGCAAATACATAAAATACACAATCATTTGTTATCAGCTTATCGTGATATAGCACATTATATTTTAACTTTATAAAATTATTGTCTAGTGCGTTTTTATTGTTGAATTAAGGACATGAATTAAATTTTAGTTTTTCATTAATCTAGTTATTCTTGAAAACATTTAAGATCTCATGTCAATTTTGTGTTTTTATTGGCTTTTTGTTGTGGGTGTTTTTTATAAGAATGTTTTCTTTGGTAAAGCTAAACTGGTTTTTAGAAGAGCCCTACAGACAATAAAGTTAATTTATTTTAATATTACCTGTTTAAATTCCTTACTGTAAGGGTATAGCGGTTCAAATTATGTGCGCAAATATATCTATTATATAACACATTTTTCAATATAATGTTTAATGATAAACATTGAAGTAATAAATGGACTATGGATTTGATAACTAGCTCAATAGTCTTAGGTTTACAGGTCAATGTAGTACTGTAATGTGCTGTTTAGGTTCAATCTAATAAATTCCAATGCTTTACCTTTTACCTAAAACAGTATGGGAAATATTTTACTGTAATATTACACACATATTTATTTCAATTTTGGGTAACTTTGATATGTATTTTTAGTTTTATCTTATTTTATAGAAAGTATAGTAAAATATTTGTAATCGGTTTAGCTGCCCTTTATTAGTTGTTTCTAATTACTACAATCTATTTGTTTACACCTATAACTGTGAGGGCAAACCTTTTACAATCACTTATATGTACAGACACGGGCTTTACAATCACAAAATGGGTGGACGCGGCCCTATGGTCTCTGTGATTCTACAGTGTGATGGGATAATTCAGGATAGGGTGAATGACTGAAGTCCGCAACTTCTCTCAAAAGGTGTCACATAAACACGTACAAGACACTTTTCATGACAATCACTCTCGAACAATTTCCCACAATCAACTGTTTCAACCACTGTTCTAACCATGTCTTAACCACTGTCTTAACAACGTCATAGCCAATGTCTTAACCACTATTGTATACTCATGGTGATCACGACACTCCATAATTAAACGGACTCATCCTAAACGACACAATCTGACAACTATTTAAAGCCAATTGTTTACAAGTAACTGTCTACAATAACTGCCTAGAACCAAATGCCCAGAGCTCTGCTCTAGGATACACAAACTAGTTTCTGCCAAACTAGGAGATTCCTCCGATGAAGGCGCAAAGCACCGATAAACGGACTTATATCCACGTAATAGAATCACGCGATAGCTTAGACAGCAATTCCCACATATCTACTGCTGTCTCAAACAGACTAACAACCTACGTGCAGATAAGACAGGACATGGCTCCTATTTCAAATCCTGACGCTTCAACAGCAATCGATCTACGTGCAGATAAGACAGGACATGGCTCCTATTTCAAATCCTGACGCTTCAACAGCAATTGGCCTACGTGCAGATAAAACAGGACATGGCTCCTATTTCAAATACTGACGCTTCAACAGCAATTGGCCTACGTGCAGATAAGACAGAAAATGGCTCCTATTTCAACTCCTGACGCTTCAACAGCAATGGGTAGCAAGATACATCACAATAGATACCAACATGGTTGAGAATAAAATCATTAAGGTGAGAGCCTCAAATAACTTTATATTTTAAATAATATTTATTATTGTTTTGTATTAATAAACAAATGTATCAGTTTATATAAAACATAATATACATTGTGTACGAACTTACGAGACAACACTGAGTCCCCCGTATCGGTTCTAGTATCTATAATATTATCCAGAGTTATACACTTTTTAATAATTATTTAGCAAATATATCCTTGCTATAGTTAAGGGCAGGTATTATGTTTACTTTTTTCTTTTTACATTTTACCAAGATGTTTATTTGTATTTCTTTTTAGTTGTGTGAACTAAAGTTATTTCGATCAACTGGATATTTGTGTTTATTTTTAATTTTGATAGATAAGTTTGGTATTTTTAAGCTTAGTGTGTGTAAGTGCAGTTAAAAAATGAATTTTATTACATTAGATTGGATGTTATTCCTCTGTCAAGAATCTTAATTCTGGTTTTGGTGGGGGTGTATCACACTTATGGGAAACAATACTAAAAACAAATTGTCTTTGGTATTACATTTTTAAATTTCATAATAAAACTACATTGGATCGATATGTATTGTGGGGGGTTGGGGGAGCTATGAAATACTAGCCGAGGGCTTGAAGATGAGACAAGCCAACACTGGGTTGGTGCATATTCTGACAAAACTTACTGTAGATCCTACAAGAAGTGTGTGGTCTTATGATTAATTCGTGAGGTGACATGCGTCACGCCCGGTCCGAGGCTTCACACTCCGCACTCGCAAGAAACAGGATGTCATTGACGGAAAGAATGAGGTTTGAATCCCGGTCCATTGTATTGATGGTGGTTCTTCATCAATAGCTGTCTACTCACCTTTCACGAAAAGGCATAATACACATTTACTTTAAGTTCTAACTACCTCAACAACTACCTCAATAAAGTAAATATTATTAAGTTAGTCTGGTTGGGTAGTATGACGTGGTGCACAAAATAAATTAACATTGAGTCCCACATTAAAAGTCTCATGATATAGGGGGTGGAGGGACAGGATTCGCGGAGTGGTTTTAAAGTGTTAATGTAAATATTTGGTGTGCTGGTTAACATTTATGGCTGACGTTAATGTTCAACCACAAAACAGTTCTATGCCCCCATCTATGAATTTAAGGCCACTTTGGGGTATCCTCAAATTTCCAATAGTAGTGTTAGTTAACTCTGAAATCTCTTAAAACTGAAAGTGAGAAACGTTTTCCAGAAAATCGTATCTTTAAAAAAAAATGGGGTTAAATTTAAGTTCTCTTATCTCCACGCTTAAAAAGTGGGTTTCCTGCGTTTAAATGTAAGTTACTTGTTTTCATTCCTGTATTTATAATATTGCTGTCTGAACTTCCTTCTTGTGTTTACATGTTTGCTACCTGTTTGTTATAATGTGCGAACCTCTTGTTTCCATTATTGTGTTTCTATTTATGTTACCTGTTTTCATTCCTGATTTATATTCTTGTCTAGTTTTGATTCTTGTGTTTAAATGTTTGTTACCCGTTTTTATTAAATATATATATACATACTTGTTGCCTAGTTCCATTATTGTGTTTACATGCTTGTTGCCTGTTCCCATTACTGTGTTTACATTATTGCTACCTGTTTTCATTCCTGATTTATACTCTTGTCTAGTTTTAATTTTTGTGTGTACATGTTTGTTACCTGTTTTATTAATATGTTTACATGCTTGTTGCCTAGTTCCATTACAGTGTTTACATAAATGTTGCCTGTTTTCAATCCTGTATTTATATTCTTGTTGTCTGTTTTAATTCTTGTGTTTACATTTTGCTAATTGTTTTCATGAATTTATTTACTTGCTTGTTGCCCGTTTCCATTATTGTGTTCATATGAATGTTGCCTCTTTTCAGTTGATATTGACAGGGTTTAGTGTCACAGCGATATCGAAGAATATCTAAACATATTATAAGCATCAAGTTTTTTAGTTAGTAGGCCAAAATAATATTAACGAGTTATTTACTATTGATATAAGGAATTTGGATGAGGAGGGATTTTTTTAAGACATGCACCCACACTGGTGTGAATAAAATATTGAAAAAAATATAGTGAAATATTCACACTGGGAGAGTCACCCTTGATGTGTTCGGTCAATATTCGAAAACTGATCTTCCCGTTTGTGTTGTACAAGTAAAATGCATGTCAAATGTCTTAGGCGAATATATCTCTTTTAGGAATAGGTATCTAGAGGAATACTATCTTAAACGAAAGATAGCTTTTATTAGAGTGCTGTTTATGTTGGAATCAAACGAATTTAGTAAAATAAAAAATGAAGCTAAACTATTAAAATGGGTGTAAATACCGATTTGATCTGCAGTACTCTTGGGCTAAATGAAATTGGATTTAATTGCTAGAATTTGTCACCCTTTATCTCATAAGTCAGTTGTGTAAGTATATTCCTTTCCAGAGCTCTAAGACTTTTTTTACACTGTGTATTACTACCCATCCGCACATATAAATACACTAGTGGGACATGGATGAGGGAGATAGTTCTTAGAGGAAATACATCCGCATTTGATTGTGGGAAGGGGAAGCAAATGTTTATGAAAAACCTCTCATGACACCCGGCAGGGATTTGAGGTCATACATTCTCGTTATCGGCTAACTAGACTAGACGAACTTGAAGATTATTTCACTTCCCACCGATGCGGGTTTCATGGCTTTCTTATCAACTATATAAGATGAGATTTCAGATATAATCCGCGTTACTGTATCCACCTTGGGAGGTCAGGTTTCTATATAAATCGGGTTCATCATGATGGCTTAACCTACATTCATATTCGAGTTCCCGTAACACCCAATTCAGTGGCCGAATGGTCTAAGGCGTCACTATTAGAATGTCTTGCTGATGATGATATCAGGGTTAAAATACTGGTAGGATATTCTGAGAGTGGCTTTCCTAAATGGTTTCCAACTCTACTTCCATTCAAATGCGGGTGGATTACTTCTAAAAGGCTTACTTCCCCATCCCTACCCAATTAGAGTAATTATCATTTATTCGTACAATCTGAACAGGTATTAAGACACAGTGATAAAAATAAAGTCCCATTATTCCGGGAAATTGATCAACTAAACGTTCACTTAACGTAACGTAATGGTTCCCATCGTATTTTAAATGTAAGCACCCGCTTCAGTGGCCGCGTGATCAAACGAGCCACTCTCGCAGTAGACTAGATTGTTGATGACGGGCAAATAGAGGTTCGAATCTCTGTAGGGTGTACTGAGGGTGGTTTTCCCAAAATGGTTTTCCCTCTCTCTTTCTCCACTTCCTACACTTCCTTTAAAATATATTCTAAAAGATGAAAAATGACACCTGGACATGGGAATCGAACCCAGGATCTTTGGCTTAGAACGCCAACGCTTTACCACTGAGCTATCCAGGAGTCGTCCAGTGATCAGGGTCATTCTTCACTCATACTTTAAGGCAGAGTCTATGATGGTCGTGCGGAAATCATCAGCTTTATTCACGAGCCATCACATAGCGCAGCCATCTTCGACTCGTTAGTTGGCTTGTTACGGATAATATTAAGAATATGAAGAATGACCCTGGGCACGGGACGACTCCTGGATAGCTCAGGGGTAGAGCATTGGCATACTAAGCTAAAGGCCCTGGGTTCGATTCCCGTGTTCAGGTGTCATTTTTAAATTCTCAGGATATGATATCTAGATGGTGAATTCTTCTTTAAAATTAATAATAGCTTCGGCTATTTGGTTTTTGAAATATAGCCTTCCTAATCCCTAAATCCAGTTGCGTAAATAGTGCATAAGCGTATAGCTCGAACGGCTAATAAGACGCGGTGGTCAGAAAAAGAGGTGAAATCCCTAATGATGCAGTCAACTTAACCTTCACTTAACGTAAGAGTTGGCCAGGAAAGAACTTTCACATCACGTTAAGGTAGTTCCCACACTATTCGTGAATGTGGACGGAAGTTTCAACCGAATATTCGACCAAAATGTTCGACTACATTAGTGTCATGAAACATTTACGAATATTCGCCTTCTGTGGACCTCACGCAATTCTCGCTAATGTCTACCTCGAATAGTGATGAACATTCCCTTCGTTTTATTCGTGCCTAAAAGCAGTTTCTAAAACAAAGTACCCACTTCGGTGGCCGCGTGCTCTAACGCGCTAATCTCGTGTTGCCAAAGACTGGAAGATTGGGTTCAATCATGTTCGGTTGCACTGAGGGTTTTTTCTAAATGGTTTTACACTATCCCTCCACGCAAATACAGGTGCATCTTTCTTCTTAAATATAGTCTTCTTAATCCCTAAAACCATTCACGTAAATAGTGCATAACTCGAACGAGTAATAAGACTAGGTGCTAGATAAAATATAAAAAAAGAAGCGAAGCCCCTCGAATCTGAATGTTCGTCTGAACATTCGTCATTCTCGTATCTACCCACACCTCTCGGACAGTCATCCGAAACCCGAACATTCGTCCACATTCGCGAATAGTGTGGAACCGGCTTAAGTGAAGTGTACCCAATGTTTCAGTCAACCAATCTTATCATGAGTGGAGTCAATACGACTATTTAGTACTTAGTTTGTTTGTTTATTGTATGCAGATGACTTCTTTGATACACCAATAGTCCGTATCGTCGTATAGATCCTCTCACACCTTGGGAGTCTCCAGTAAGCTTCTATTGCAGGAAATGGTAATGTAATCAGTCCTAAGCGCTTGAATTTTATTTTAGTGAACTTTTTTTTAAATAGGCCTAGTCAAAATTAATTGTTTCTGTTTTGCTCGAGCTTTATGTTACGCTACGTAGGTCCTGAACACACACTGTGTCTCTTTACGTTACGTTCACATTAAGTTAATGTCAAGTTGGTAGTGATCCCGGCATAAATGCCGCAATAGGCCTTATTATGTGTCTTCTTGATACTTTTTCTAATAAATTACTTTAATCATAATATTGGTGTTAGCTGTTAGGTAAAGGCCAGGGCATAGTTTTCAAAACTAGTTTTAATTACTGTTTCATTAAATCAATCATGGCTGACAGACGCTCCATCTAAGCCACCTCATGCCACACTCATCACGTAATAAGAAGTGTCCTATCTGTGCAAGCCCAATATTGTCCGTTGTTTGTGAAACAACTCGCCTTACTGCCCTGCCTTCACAAACCTCATAACTCAGGCTTCCTGAACGGCGCCAAAACATGGCGTCATGAGAAGTAAGGGGGAGGGGATATAAATCACCAGACGCTGGGCGTCAACAAGTGTTCCTGGCGTCCTCAAGACAGGGCTTGCTTCTGAGCAAGAAGTAAGGGGGAGGGGATATAAATCACCAGACGCTGGGTGTCAACAAGTGTTCCTGGCGTCCTCAAGACAGGGCTTGCTTCTGAGCCTAGGACCGTGTTCACTGCGTCATATGGGAGGGGAAGGGAGGGCGAGCTCCCAATGAGGGAGGGGTGTATGTGGAAGAAATAAAAGACACAGTTTTAGCTTCATGTTTGGAAAACCATTAAATTTTCCTAGTCATGCCCTTTGTGACCCAAAATTGGTGATTTACCATTATTATACTATCATTGTAGCAAGAATGGAAATTAGGAAAATTCTACATTCGATAAGTTGCCGACATCTCACCTATTTTCAAGGAATGTAAAACTGAGAATGTACAAAACAATAATATTACCTGTTGTTCCTTATGGGTGTTAAATGTGGTTTCTTATCTTACTTTACAAAAACAAACTTAGGGAGTTAAAAACCGAGGGGCTTAGGAAAATATATAGTCCAAAAAGGGATGAATATACTGCGAAGTGGAGAATGTTACATATCTATGAGTTACATACCCTGAGCATATCACACGGTATTGTTAGGATTATCAAGTCTCGCAGACTACGATGGGCAGGACATGCAGCACAAATGGAAGAATCTAGAGCAGTTTTCAGGGTACTGACTGGCGAACGCAATGGGAAGAGACCATTGGGAAGACCTAGACGCAGATAGGAGGATAACATGAGAATGGACCTGAGGGAAATGGGGTGTAATTAGGGAGACTGGATAGAACTAGCTCAATATAGGGATAGGTGGAGTATTTTTGTAATTGTGGCAATGAATTTGCGAGTTTATAGTTCCATAGACTAGTAAGTAAGTATACTATTGTTGTTCTACGCATATTATCCACCATTAAGACTGTCCACAAACTTACCCTGAGGGGATAAGAATTAGTAAGTAGTAGTTTATAGGAAACTCATCTAAATTTACACGGAGATACAGTATAGAACCATTTAAGGTAAAACATCTAATTACACCCAACCAGGATTCAAAAAAACCGATTGCTGCATCAGTGACAAATCAGACAAGATAATATTTATGTATTTGTATGCGTACCTCCATGAAATATAATTAGTCACTATGGATACAAACAGTACCAGCGTTTAATTAGCGTCCGTCCACACAATTGAGACCATTTGTAAATATATATATTATGATTACGTGTACATTTTTTGATCACAGTTTCCTACCCTCTCTTTCACCATTACTGTTATTATTTCCCCCCTACCTTTGTTAATACCAGTAATCACCTCTCCTATTAAACTCCCTTTCTCATGTTGTATTTTAAGTCACAATTCAATCTTAAAATATACTATTGGTCCAGGCCGAAAAATTCTTCTTATTTCAAAACATGAATTTTTAAACTGATCATAGAATTATTTATTACACAAAACCATGTTTTAACATATTTTTATTTTTTTAATGTAAATATGAATAACATGAACGAACATTACAGCAATTTTTAAATAAAACGTAATTATTTACTTAGCAAAACTATATTTTTACATGTTTTTAGGACAAATTATATAGGTAGGCCTGATTAAATGAAGAAGTTTAGTTAACAGACTACATGAGCTTTATTATTATTAGTTAATTATTCAGATGAATAAATAATAGAACCTCTTGATAAACAAAGCTGTTTGAGTAAAACACATTGTTATCGGTGTGAGCAGATGGTCTATTAAGAGGGCCTTCAAACAATGGCTTCTCAGAGGATTATTTTATCCTCAGTTTCTGAAAAGGCTGTCCAGTGAAACGAAGGAAGATTATTCAAAGTGTGGCTATCTTTATTAATTTGTTACATTAACAAAGTGAACACCATTTCAATATTATTGATAATATTCTGTTTCCACACAAAGTGGGGACATTATTACTCTATTTTATTAAATTATTTGCTTCAGATATGTTTTACTTTGATAGGGCTTATATAAAATGCTTTGGTCTAATTAACCCTAGATATTATGGAGGGATAGTAAAATAAATCAAATCACTTTTTATGTTGTCAATTATTCGAGATTAAAGCATGTGTGACAATGGACAAAAACCTTTCCCAATGCCACATTAATCACGTTAAAGTTTTAGCATATTAACCAAGAACTTACTTATTTTAAATCAATGACACATTCGTTATGTGAGTGTGAGTGATGGTTTTCCATCTGTGTATTATGACTTTAACGCGTAAATTTTCATCTCTTTAATAAACCTTCAACCAATTATATTAAAGTTAAAAAATTAAAACAATCGAGTGTTTATGATAACGAAACATAAGTAAATGTACTACCCCTTGCATTAGTTATCGAGGAAGCAACGGTTAAAATCACAGCCCACAGTGGTTTGATCAACAATTTGTTTCTTTATTCGTTCACCTGGAGTGAATTTGCTCACAATTTCATTGTTCTCATCTCTTTATAATAAAACAAATAGCTAAGGCATTGGCACTAAAACATACTTTTAAAATGGGAATATTTCCAAAAGACAGGTACTCTTAATCCTATTACCGGATTATAGCCTGTTCAACTGGCCAATTGGGACAAAAGGAGAGAACGAAGAAAAATAACACATCACGTTAATGTAATGTTAATATTCTACAGGGACATGAATCAAAGACGTTCAGAGCTTAAGCCCAAGTAAAAATCTTCAAAAATATCGATAACGACTGACGTTCATGTGTATATCTATCGACCACAGAATAAATCTAAATCAATTTTTTCCCTCAAAGAAATCAACCAATTGACTCCTATCCTGCGAGCACCTCCGACCTGTATATAGTCACCTTCAATAGGAACAAAGCAACAGGTTACCTTACCCCTACCACCTCCTCCCCCGTGGGTAACTGCTTGATCATTCATCAGAAGCCATATTACGCTCCTATGCACTGGTAATTAAAACCCCATCCCAAACTAATGAACTTCCGCTTGTGGAAGAATGGTCTGCAACGGAAAAATTCAATTACAACCGTTTCTATTTGTCATTGCTGCGAGGGTTGGTTGTGGTGGGTTCTCTCATAGGGGGTGATGGTAGGAGTAGGGTGTAGAGATGGGGCACATACCTAATAGATTAGCGAGACGCGTTCTACTAGGGAAAAGGATTTGGTACCTGTCAGAAAAAAAAAATAGCTTTTTGAATGTTACTGATGAAGTTAATTAAAATACTCGTAGAAAGAAGACTAAAGTCAGTTAAAATTAGATACAATTTAATATAACTACAAAACATAAGCTAACAGTTAAATAAAAAAAATATTTCTAAAAACCTTTATTAGAAATATTTTAAAAACATTTCCAACAAATCGTAAATTAGTTTACCAAGAAGTTTATTAATGTAATTTCAATTTCTATTTATTAAATATAACAAATTATAATGAAATGAAATGTGATATAAAATATATTTATTTATAGGACAGGTATATATAATTTTTTAATAAACTCTATGCAGAAGTTTATTCATCAACATGATTACTAACAAAAAAAATCAAAATTTTCAACTATTCATCTATCAAAATTGTAATTTTCATCTGATTTAAACAATGATAAGTGAAAACCCACACTATGATATATTATTGTGATTGTTTATTTAAGAGTGTCCAGTTATTAGAGAAGTTACAAAATGTTTACAAATGTGTAATCTATGGAATCTGAATTGAAAATATTTCCAATGATAATTTGTTGTTTTATTTTACTTTATCAGAGAGAGAAAGCATTTAAATAGTGAAAAATCTTAGGCATCAAGGTCATGATAAATCTTGCCACTTTATTTAACACTGGACCCAAAAAGAGTTTATCTTCCAATTCTGCCTGCCTCCTAGTCTGTCCATACCTGGGCTACAGCAATTCAAACTTGTTCGCTAGATGATGTATCGACATATTTTTTAGTTTGGATTTTAGCACTCAAACTAAGGGTAGCTTACTAACAACATATTTTTGAAAATTTAATTTTTGTTGTTGAAAACGGCTCTAATTTAATTTGGAGATGGATACTTGTTGTGTGATTAATATAACAAATAAAACTCTATAACATACTTGATTTTTTTGGGAAAACTCGTTTAAGGACAGTTTACTGATGAATAGAGTTTAAAAACATGAATTAAAAAAAATGGTTCAAGCGTTTCTATTTAAAACAATAACAATAAAAATAAATGTTCATTTACCAAAAAATATATACATAAGAACATTATTTGAGGGTAGTTTGCTGATGACAGATTTTTAAAAACCTGTAGTTTAAAAAAAATAATATCAAAACTTAGTTTGAAAATTAATTCATGGTCTTTCAAAATAATGTTTGTTTTTGTGAGAAGAACTTAATAACTTAACTGATAACTTGATTTTTGAAAATATTGTCACAAACCATATTGGGCTAAACATATTTTATTATCTGTAGATCCCTAATTGACTATTTGTATTGTACTTAAACTACGACTCGACATTATTTTTAACACAACTTACCAGTGCTCACATTTATAATTATTTTAAATATAGCGCCCAGCCCAAAGGTTTTTAACGCCTTAATTTAAGGGATAATAACTATATGAGTAATGTGGTTTATGTGAACCGCACCCGCATTAACGTGCATAAATAATAAGACAATCACATTTTTACATAACGTTGGAGGGAACCACCCCTCATTGAAGCCATTAGAGTATCGAGTCCCTTCAACGACAATTACATTTGTAGAGAGAATAACAACCTAGACCGTGTGACCACCTATATGGATATCACTTAGATAAAGATTAATAAAGCATGATAAGGGAGATGGGGAAAATATTAAGGTGGGTGTGAAGGGAAGGCGAGTTGGTGGCAGTGTATTTTCAGTTCTTATAACAAAATATCCTTTTTTTGCCGAAATAAATAAAATAGCTCTCCAGTACAAACACGGAGTTTAATTTTCTTCACATAGTGATATCAACAATTGTTGACTATCTGTTGTGAACACAGCGGCATTAGATGATACACTTTTTAAATGAAGAGAAAAAGTTGTCATTAAATCCCAGGACATCCGTGACAAATATTCAACAAAAGCGGTTGATATTACCATGTGAAGAAAATTAAACTATGTTTCTAGTAGATAATTATTTGATCTATTTTGACAAAACAATTTTTGATATAAAAAATTTAAAAACTCTGTCCTTGACTCACGTTTCCTACACTTCCATCTTAAGAGCACGTCCCGCCCCAATAAAGTGATATCAAATACTGTAGTTAGTAGAGCTTGAACAAGATATCACATCGTGATATGATTTTCTGTATTTTACCTGGGATAGTAGTGAAGTTGGGACCAATGAAACTGTGTTTTAATATCCTAGAATATAAAATAATTTAATAATAATATAATAAACCAATACTGCTCCCAATTTCACTGTAGACAAAATGAAAAATGAAATAAATGCACTTTGATACTTTTTCTTGTTTAAGAGTAGGTAGCCTTGTTTCCACTGTCGTGGTTAATCGACTGTAAGACATGCTATCTAGTACACCCCAAGGCATCCTGAGCTAAAAATCCACGGAAACAATTTTTAGAGATACGAACCCTGTATCCTCCGAGATGCTGCACGACACATTTGAAAGTGGCGTCTCTCCCCACGGCCACCGTCTGGTTGAGGATGGCTTCCGCAAACTCGGGCTGGAAGGCCACGCCTGGAACAAAACAAAACACTACTCAGATACATTTAGAGCCCTGTAGGTCCAGGTGCTATACAACTTTACATATATTAACGCTATCCCTATATCAATATACTTTATTATTTACAGGATGTTCGGAAACTCATAGCCTAGACTGCACATTTAGCTTGTTTGAACCAAAAGTAATACAAAATCCTTATATTAAACTTACATCCGGAAACCTATGCTGATACCTTTAAATTGGGTTCAAATTTTGGCGTAGAACGCTGGGAGAGCGAAGTTGTGCGTGTACAACAGGTTGCATAGGAGTTAGGCGCGTGACACTGCACATGTAATAATGGCAAGCACTTTCTGTGATGTAGGACCGTTAATGATTACAATCAGAACCTATTCCCATTTCTAGATAGACTGAAGTGTTGTTTACTCTTAATTGTTTTATGTTCTGCTTTCATACTCCAAGATGTCGAGGTGTTCAGTGTCACGCACCTAGCTCCTACGCAACCTGTTGTACATGCATGATTGAACAGCTTTGCTCTCCCGGTGCTGTACGCCGAAATTCTACACAATTTAATAGTATTAGTATAGTTTTCCAGATGTAAATGTATAGGGATTTTATATTACTTTTCGTTGAAACAAATTACATTTGCAGTTTAGTTGTCGAGTTTCCAAACACCTGTATATAAAGTATTGTAATCATAAACATTTTCGAACTTGATATTATGTTTGATATGGACGCTTAATGTTTCTCGAACTAAAAATAAGTCGGTTATTTCCCTCTATGCCTGTAACTGAGGCTACAGCTGAAATATTTTTATTTCAAACTTGATATTTGGATGTTATAGTCATAGCTTAAGAAAAAAACATTATTTTGATTATAGTCTTTAAATTAAGGAGACTCCCAAAGTCCAGGCTTTGATGACCTAATAATTATCAATAAATGACTTATAGAATGACCTAAAAATTATAATTAATTGAGTTTATATTTTAAAAAATTAACCAAAAAGTATGAACTCCTTATGAACAAACACAACTAAATAAAACATAAACATTGCAAATGAAAAATATAACATATTCTTATTCTACTTCTTCTTCTTCTTATTATTATTACTATTACTATTATCGATCAGTCTTATTTGACTAAATAACTCAATCTTGATTACCTTGTCTGTTAAAAACTGAAAACTAAATTTAACTCATATTCCTCCTTCTATATTTCCGTCAAAGAAAATGTTTTTCCCATGATAAACAATGGTGATATTTGGCCGTCTGGCTGTCTCATTGCAACTTACTATGGGAAGTTGCTGCCAGAACAGATAATATGTGAGGAGTCCCCCTGTGTGTCTGCCCCTGTAAACGCTGCTGTTGCATCTGACCTTGGCTCTCAAGAGGATTCAATTCGAACCCCATTGGTGACAATCGATGGAGGTCTGGAGGACAACCCAGCTCCCAGTGATTAATAGTGATATATTATTATATTATCAAAATGTTCGGAGTCTACTAAACAAAACAAGAGAATTATTTACAAATGTTTGTTTGAATTAATTCTCTATTAATTGTTTGGTTGAAACTAATTCCACTACCTTAACTAACTCTCTTAAGTTGGAAAACATTCAAAGAAAATTTATCGCTGCGTGCTATGATAAAATCTTTACTAACAGGATTTATTATGATTATGACAGAATTCTAAACCTCTTAGGGCTCCAAACTCTCTTCTCACGTAGACTTTATTGTGATGCCCTTTTTGTTTTTAATATTGTCAGTAACAAAATTTCTTGTAAATTTGCTCTTGATCATGTAGGCGTTCATATCCCTTCTCGGGCCTCTCTTAATCTAAAAATTTTTTTTCTCAATATCTCTTATAAAGTAAGCCCTATAGGTCGTTGTATCCATAGCGCCAATTATAGATTTGTCGAATTCAACTTCTACCATAAAAGAAAAGCTAAACTCAGAGAGTTATTTAAGGAAATCTCATATCAATCATGTATCATGTAGAGGTTCTGCATATAATATTTAAATTTAGAATGTTCCGATTTATTTTTGCATATTGTTACGGCTTTTGACTACTCTTTAGTTATTTGATATCATTGCTATTTTTTATTCATGTCATTATTAATTACTGTTTTTCGTAACTATTCATCAGTATATATAATTATTTAGCTATTATGGTTTATCTTAGTCTCTCGTGTAATTAATATATGTTTTTAAGTTACTTGTGTAATTTTCAGTGCTGGCCTGTTATAGGTCTTACTATAGTAAAGAGAATTGAAATTGAAATCGAAATGCTTATTTATTCAATGAAAAGCCCATAACAACTAAACTCTTGCATCCTAATGCAACCATTTCCAGGTTAATTATACTGTCTAACAAGGAATATGTCTATTCCAACCATACAAAGACACAAAGTTCATTGTATCATCTTCTTAACAACAACTTTTTGAAATTGAATATTTATATATTTATAAATCATCGGTGGTATTTATTTAAGATAAAATTAATCAATAATGGCTAAAATTCCCTAAAAATTTAAGCAAACCAAGAAAATATAACCTAAAAATCCAAAATGAACAAAAATGAACAAATAATGACCTATAAAAAACGTTTACACAATTTAAGGCCCCATGAACAGAATGTATGTGCACATGGGCATTGCATGTGATGTAACAAAAATTTGAAAATTACATTTTATCAAAATCCGGACCCTGCTAATAACTGATCTATGAAAATTCTAAATGGCGTTTACTGAAGTCATATTTTATTTACTTGTCCCAAAACTGCAGAAACACTGGCCTAGCTCGCGATCTTTTCCTTCCAAACTTAGGGCTTCTTCCAAGACCTCTGGTTTTAAGCCCTTTCTGTTCATGGCTCATCGCCACAAGGTAAATATGTTCATCTACCGACCGTAAACATTGTGTTACAAGGGCTTCTAGCCTAGTTCTCGTCTTGTCAGGCTTCAAGGGTCAAATTTTCTCTCAGTTGTTGGTTGTTTTGATATCACTTGTAATTCTTTTAGAGTTGCCTTTGACTTGGAAACTTTAAGGTATTTATACACAGGTATACATGAGTTCATATTGGAGAGTATTTATATAGTACGTTTAAGGTAAATAGGTTACCCCACACCCATTTAACTTAAAAACTTTCATAATTTGAAAGCAAACGAAGTCTTAAAATTACTCTAGAATTATTACAGTATATAATGATCCTATACTATACTAAGAACAAATGATATTTGATAAAATCGCACAAAATTTCTCATATTGTGTATTATGACTTTAAAGATATTTTTTAAAACTAGGTTTTTAATAAACTACCCTTAAGAATGTTTTCCTCATAGAATCCAGCCGATCAACTTGTTAATCACAATAATCCTTCATCATATATACATTTTAAAACAAATTTCTCAAAAATATTTTACAAAATTTATATTTTCAAAAAAAATTCATTTTCAAACTACTCTAAAATTATTTGTTATTTGTAAAAATAAAAATGTATTGCTATTTATCATGAAAAACTATTCTCAGATTATCATTTTAGATTCAATTTTCAAGGTCAAATTCGAAAAAAAATATTGTTTAGTTTTTGTCAAAAGGAAACTACCCTCAAATTAATTTATTTTAGATAAATAAGGGTATATTGTTATTGAAAATGTAGAATAGTACTCGATACTAATTTAAACCAAATCACTTGAGCTCTTTTTTAAATATTTAAATTTAAGTAAAAACAATTAATAAACCAACCAAAACATAATTTACCCCCAAAAAACAAGTCTACTGCTTTATTTGTCATATTCATGTCAAACAATTCCCAAGATATACATTTTAAGCAAAATATTGATGGGTATTTTCAAAACAATTGTAATTTAAAAAAATCTCTCGTAATCAAACGACTCTTTATTTAATCTTTACCCAAAATTAAGTAAACAATGTTATTTTTCATATCAAACACTCTAAAGATACCTGTTTTAAATCAAACAGTTACGGATATTTTTAAAATAGTTGTGGTTTTGAAATAGTCATTATAAACAACCCATAAATGAGTTTCTACCCTAAAAACAAATATAAAGTGTTAATTATCATGTCAAAAATTTCAAGATACCAAATTGGAACCAAATCGTTAGATCCATTTGTAAAATATATAAAGTTTTTGAAAAAACACTTTTCAGTAAACTATCCATAAATGAATTGTTATCTCAAAAACAATAATTATATATTGTTATTTGTAATACCACACAATTTTCATACAAACATTTTAAACTAAGTTGTTAGAGCTATTTTCAAAATATTTTGAATTTAAAAAAATCTCTCATCAATAAACTACCCTTCAGTGAATTTTTGACTAAAAAACAACCACACAGTGCCATTTGTCATGTCAATCAAATCCTAAAAACGCATTTTAAACAAAACCGCTAGAGCCATTTTCTAAAATTGTGTAGGTGGAAAAAATAACTCATCAGTAAACTACCCTTAATTAAAGGACTTTGGTAGAAAAAAGGTTTGTGGTATACAACCTAAATATTAAGTTTGAACAAAACCCATAAAACCATTTTAGATCTGTGGCCAGGGACAGATTAGCAGACAGACATACATACATGGGGACGAACAGAATTTTAAAATTCACTTTTTAGGGTTCGTGTTCAAATAAAACGTAAAGATTCGTCATCAACTCAAGATCAATTTTTTTTCACAATCATAATACTTTCTCAGCGTCCAAAATTTAAATAAACCTGTATTTTTATAGTGTTAAAATAAAGCTTGTACAGTACATCTTGAATCAGCTTCATTATAAAGTTCATAGCTAGGAAATGGATGTAGATTAAGACTGTGGAGGTGGGAAAGCCAGCACTCATGGCCTGTATATAACAGGAAAAGAGCGACAACATTATATCCTTGGGCTCGATGAGAAAAGTGTCTTATTATTGATTATAAAGCTCCACCTTTTATTATTTCGTACTGTCGTTACCGAATTTTTCGTTTTATCTTGCTTATTTTGCTATTTTGATAGGTTTTGCATTGAGTACTAATATTTCTTTGAGGTTTGTCTATAGAATACTTTATCTCAGTCTGTCTGTCTATTGAACTAATGGGCCTAGGTTCGAATCCTGGGAGAGTCAAACAAATTATCGATGGTGAACTGTAGTTTTACCTTTTAATAGTGTTGAATTAATGGGCAGGATATGGGTATAAAATCTGATCTAGATTTATAAGTCGAATGCTTGTAATATTAGACGGTTCAGAAAGTGGATATTAAATACCTCAGATAAATGAGATAAACGATATGAAACTCCCCACGGACTTTCTCGCTCTATTGATTAAAAATAGAGATATCTACTCATAGTGCATAATATATGCAAAGGAAATAATAAACACTGGCAAATCCAAGCACATATTGCACCATAATTACGTTAAACATTTTTTTATTCCCGGTTTAAAATTTTATAATTTTTTTTAATTAATCTCTTTGTTTGTATATTTGGACCAATATATTGATATTGGGTCCCCAAGGGTCAACACCTCGTATTAAAATGTCAACATCGAGTTAATTTTTCTTTTTACATTTTATTAGTGGTTGCAAATCTTATGGTTATCCTATTGCTATTAAATTCCTCATTTATAAATTTTGACCAATAAAAAAGGTATATATTGACTATTGAGTCTAAAATGATAGAGATAAATCATTGCTGTACAAACATTTACCCTAAGAGGTTGAAGGAAAAAGAACATACATTTTTGAGGGACTTCCTTATTTCCATACTCTATGGCGTTAAAGAATTATTGTGTTAAAACTTTAGTAGTATCTCTTTGCAACTAAAGCTCACAAAATTATATTAATATGTTTGCCAATATATCAAAAACTATTGGTTTTATAAAGATATATTTCAAATAAAAGATTTTATTTTTAATGGTAGCCTACTACAATTTTGCAATAATACGTTATTTAGTATCTCAAATAGTTGCGTAGATACGGAAATTTCCACTTCTGTAAAGTACCCTAAATTAATTTTCATGGGAAAATAAAAATAGCCATTATATTTATAATTTTAATCAACGCCTAGATACAAATTTTAATCAAAATCGTAAGAGTCGATTTTGAGAGAAATGATTTTTTCTCTTTTCGCCCTTTCTTAAACAACTCTTAATTTTAGGGTTAAATAGACACACAGACAGATGACATTACAAAAACAACTTTTTAAGGTTCGGAGGGTCATGAGACGTCGAAATCCACTAATATCTCGGACTAGATACTTTTTATGGTCGCAATACCTTAATTTTAGTGTTCAAAACGTAAAAAACATATAGATATATGCGTATAGCTTGAAAATGATTGGTTTTATAAAAATATGTTTCAAATCAAAGATTTTTAATATAACTATACCCACATATTTGCAATGATAATAATTCCATATCTCAAAGAGTTACAGAAATATAATTAAAAAAATAGAATTTACGTATCAGACCGGAACGCTTAAAGTCTTTTTGACAAAAAATTCAGATTATCAATTTTGTTTGTAATATTAATAAATGTCTAGAAAGGAAATTTAATCAAAATCGTTAGAGCAGATTTTTTAAGAAAATCGATTTTTTCTCTTTTCACCCTTCAATAAATTACCCTTAATTTTAGGTTTGGATATCAAATTCCAAAAATATTTCGGGGCAATCCTATGAAAACCCTAGATACCATGTTTTTGCCCAATCGCTGAAATAGTTTAGGCTCTACTCCGAAGTAAAGACAGACAGACGGACAGACAGATGAAAATGCAAAAACAAATTTCTCGGATTCGGGGGTTATAATACGTCTAAATTCATCAAAATAATGAGTTCGATTTTTTTTACGCTCACAATACTTTCTCTATCTGTAAGATATCGAGAAAGTAAAAATCTAACCTGTATAAGTGCTATTGTGACTTTTTGATAGAAAGTCCGATTTATAACAATATTGCATCCCACATTGTGCTGAAATCACTGGAGATGTTGTTTAGTCAAGTGAAGGCGTTGAAGTCGTTTTATGGAATGATGAGTGTCAAATATTTTTATACTCATAGGGGCTATGGCCGCCACAGTTCGTATTGCTGACTTAGATTCATTGAGTACTAGCTATGTGCCTGTTCATCAGACGGGGAATCTATAAAGTATATTTGCTATTTTTAATACATAAAATTAACTACAGGGTAAATTGACCAAATTTTAAATTATGTATGAATATTAATCCTTTATTGGTTTATATTTTGTCGCAAAGCGCGAGCAATAAATATTTAAATGTTACTTATATATAAGTCTTATTATGTTAAATAAACACAATTTGCCTTCTTATGTGAACACAAAATAACCAGCACCAAAAATAGTTTTCTTTTGGGTTTTAGAATGAAAGCACTATGTAATTATTACTCTTTGAATTGCAGTTGATTTAGCTGTTAAGTAAGACAGGAATAAATTAACCCTACACACAATAGGAGAATACAACTTTGATCACGTGGTTTAAGACAAGATATTAAAAACACATATATTCTATTTGATTTTAATATAAATTATATAGGTTATGTGTTAACCGGACGCCTAATCTATAGGCATACATACATATATACATAATAGATTACTGCTTTCTGAAAGGTTGCTACATGGTTGAAAAATTGCGTTAAGCCATAATTTATTGCCTCCAAACCTCCAACAAAATGATTTGAGTTTGATCTAACGTCATTATAATATGTGGATAGTAATGTGTTGACCCTCCTGCTCCAGCACTATAAAATCTGTTTGGTATTAGAGAGCCGTCGGTATATACTGTATATCCCATCTTAAGTCTAAATGTAGGTGACAGCTAGCAGAAGGTCCCTTTTTGAAAACATGGGCTGAAGACCAATAATGTCAACCTATTAGGAAATAATTATTATGTACTTAGCTATACTTAATTATCATCCAACACCTTATCTCAGTCGGTAGCATGTCTGCCTTCTGAGCGAAGTGTACCAGGATCGATTCCCGGCATAGCCGAAAAATGTATCCTTGGTGAAATGGGGTTTCCCCTTTCACAGTGATGAATTAACGGCCGGGGACTGGTTGTTGTGCCTGTCCTATTCTTAGATAAAAAGATAAAAAATTTAATCAAAATAATTGGAGCAAATTTCAACAAAATCGATTGTTTTTCTTTTTGCCTCTCAGTTAACTACCCTTAAATTTGGGGGTGGAAATATAAGTCCAAAAACCCCTTGGTACGGCAACCCTATGAAAGCCTCAGATACCAAGATTTAGCCCGATCAGTAAACAGTTTCAGCTCTAGCCCGAGGTACAGACAGACAGACAGACAGACGGCAGTGTGAAAACAACCTTTTTTGGTTTCAGGGTTCATGAAACGTCAACTTTTATCAAAATTCCCTGTTCAATTTTCTTTGACGATCACAATACTTTCTCTCAGAGGTGTTGAGAAAAAGTAATAACTCACCACGATGTGACGTCTGCTTTGAGCTGTATTATCTACCTAGGTGTCATCCATGAGATAAGAGGGGTTCTTACGCACTAATAATTAATCTATGAATAAAAAACACTTTTTTTTTTTTACATATCCGAGTAAACGAAATGTAGCTTCAAGCTGATACTGATTTTCAACGTGTAGTCAAGTAACTTTTTTTTTTTTTTTTACACATTTTGCCCGTCCCTATTTTCCACCATGAATATTAATATCACTTTACATCACCGCCACGTCGCAGCGTACTACCGCACTTTGTGACGGTAATAGTTTGTAAGTGGGTGTGCTATTTCACCCGTTTGACGAGCGAGCTAGATACCTTCAAGCCTCCTTCCCACCCTTCCACCCTTCCCCCACAAACTCTATATGCCTCCCACTTCAACATTCGCGTCCGTCTTTACATGGCAATAAGCCGCCCCAATAATAACGTATACGTACATTTACAAACTCTGAGAGTAATAAGATGTACCGGTATTAATTTATCAATTTTAAAAATAAAGTGGAAAATACATTTTCTATGGGGGGTGTTTGGTATAATAAAGAGTAACTCGCATCGATAGGCACGCAAAATAAATTTCAGATTTATCTAGTTTTTTTCTGGTAACCTGGAGGTAAAGGTTCGAGTCCCAGATAATTGTATTGAGTTTTTTTTTAAACATTACCCCCCGCTCTCAATTAGGCATGGATTTAGGGGAGGGGGGGTGTCACTTGTCTTGCATACCGAGTAACGAACATTTTTCCGCGCAGAGACGGTACCTACACCACCACACATCAAAGAAGGCTGATTATCGACTGAGAGCAGTTCAATCTCGAATACCGAATATAGACTATGTGTGGACAGCAGAGCGGCGCAACTGTGGGGACCCCCTGAAATAAATCTCCCNCCCCCCCCCGATATATTTCAAATCCTCTGATATTATCGAATATGAAGCTGAAAGATGTCCTTAAATCAAATTCCAAATGACTTCTAAATGCATTTTATGGTCAAAATTTTGTCGGAAAATACCGCAGCAAATAACTAAAACTATAGGTATATATCTGCAGAAAAAGTCAGAGGAGGAAAGCTCTAAATATTTTCCAAGTTTATCCAAATTTCAAAAATGTATAGGGGAGGACAACTCCAAATAGCTTCTAGATACATGTCATTTTGAAGAATTTTCAGGAGAGGACCATCTCAAACAGCCTAGTTTCTGAAATATTTCAATTTTCAAAATGTTGTCGGTGGAATACCACTTCAAATATTATGTTGTAGAGGTATATAATTATCGTAAAAATTTAAGGTGAGGATCACTCTAAGTAGCTTATAGGGGCATCAAAATTTAAAAAAATTCTAGGTGAGGAATACTTTAAATGGCTTATAAAATAATTTGATTAAAAAAAATCAAGGAAAAGACTTCTCGTAGGTTCTAGAGTGAACCATTTTTCAAAAAACTGTTGGAGAAGGGTCACTCCAAATAATTTATCAAAACTATCTGATTTAAAAATATTGGTGAAGATGACCACGGTTTAAAACATACATAAGATCAAATATGAATGAGAAACTATTAAATGGCTTTAAACAGATATCTAGATTGGTAAATAACTATGTTACTTATAATTATGACCCCCTATGAAAATGATCTGGATCCACCCCTGTTCTCAATACAAGTAAATACGGATATATTTTTTATCCATATCCAATATACCTTGTGAATAGCTCATTTAGTGTGATTAAAAGGTGTATTGCCCAGACGGCTGTTAAGACATGGGGTTAGAAAAAATAGGATCGTATTTAACAAACAATTTTTGGTAAAAGTGATTATATTACCTCAAGACTTAACAAAAAATTTAAATCTAGAACAGCCAGTCTCTTGCTCGTTGATTCATCGGTGAGAAATACTAATCTCTTATTTATCCAATTATGTTTATGTTGGACGTCCGGTAACTTAGGCCTATACCTAGATTATTATCTCCCCAGTGAATAGCTTCCCAAACCTCTATATTAGGTTCGCAATTTTTCCAAAAATTAAAATGTTAAAAATATTCTAAGATTAAAAAGAGCTTGTTGTATCTACACTTACTAATCATTCAAGAAACCCAGAGTTAAGAGAATTAAAATTAAATTAACATTTTCCCTCCCCCTTTCTTGAGGACACTATGCACCCCAACCCCTTTGCAGCGTGGGGGAGAAAGACACCCTATTATAAAGACATAACTAAGAAGTCAGACATGAAGTGGTACAGAATATATATATTTATAATTATCTTTGGTATCTGGTCTTGCTAACCGTTAGGGTTTATTCGCTTGTGTACTAGCTAAGCTAATGGTTTTATGGATGTGCAAGGTTATATTTAGATGAAGTTTACAAGCATTTTCATGGCGGGAGAGTGGAAACATAATTTTGGCAAACTAACCACCGGTACACCCGACCGAGATTCAAACTCCGATCACCCCGTTCATCGGCCGCCTAGTCTACTGCGATAGTAACGCCTTAGACCATGAGGCGACCAAAGTGTGTCAGAAGAATTTGATTTTTTTTTCTTTCACCTTGTCTTACAACCTGTGCCATATTAACGCATATATGATAATTAATCTAATGGGGTAGGGATGAGGAAGGAAGCATTTAAAAAGTAGTTTACCCGTATTTGCTTGGAAAGAGAGTTGAGAAAAACCACCCTTAGTAGACTCGACTGGGATTCAAACCCCGATCTTCCCGTCATCAGCATACCATCGAAACAAGAGAGTGACGCCTTATTAGACCATTCGGCTAGTAAAGTGGTTAAATAGAAAAAATATCTTAATGATTGAGCTTAATACTAATATTAGGCCTAAATATTAATATATATTGAAAAATGTAATCATTGATTTGAAACAAAAGTTTCTCAGAAATATATGTACCATGGCTTAAGAGTAGTTTTGTATCTGGTAGAAGTTAAATTAAATAAATTAACCGATTTTATAAAATTAATTAAATTTTCGGCATTTACAGTTTTGTACAATATAGGATAATAATGGTCCATTCATTATAATGATGCTAAAAAAATTACTATTGGTATAGCTTAAATTAACATATATACGTCTACATGATAAATTGTGATAGAACTGCAATAATTGCGACATTTTTACATACATGATTATATTATTGTCTGCATCCATAAGTTGGAATCACACTGAGAAGGAAGGCTGTGCGACTACTGTGCACTGAAAATGCTCAAACTGTGTGGTCTTGGTTTGCATCAAAAGTGTCCAGCATGGTAGGTACACAGTCTTGTCAGTGTGAATGATAGTGACACGACACAGTCGGCTCACAGACCTGTGAGTGTGAATGGTAGTGACACGACACAGCCTCCGTACAGTCCTGTCAGTGTGAATGGTAGTGATATGACACAGCCTCCGTACAGCCCTGTGAGTGTGAATGGTAGTGACACGACACAGCTGGTGTACAGCCCTGTGAGTGTGAATGGTAGTGACACGACACAGCTGGTGTACAGCCCTGTGAGTGTGAATGGTAGTGATATGACACAGCTGGTGTACATACAGTCCTGTGAGTGTGGATGGTAGTGACACGACACAGCTGGTGTACAGCCCTGTGAGTGTGAATGGTAGTGATATGACACAGCTGGTGTACAGCCCTGTGAGTGTGAATGGTAGTGATATGGCACAGCTGGTGTACATACAGACCTGTGAGTGTGAATGGTAGTGATATGACACAGCTGGTGTACATACAGACCTGTGAGTGTGAATGGTAGTGATATGGCACAGCTGGTGTACATACAGACCTGTGAGTGTGAATGGTAGTGATATGGCACAGCTGGTGTACATACAGACCTGTGAGTGTGAATGGTAGTGATATGACACAGCTGGTGTACATACAGACCTGTGAGTGTGAATGGTAGTGATATGGCACAGCTGGTGTACATACAGACCTGTGAGTGTGAATGGTAGTGATATGGCACAGCTGGTGTACATACAGACCTGTGAGTGTGAATGGTAGTGATATGACACAGCTGGTGTACATACAGACCTGTGAGTGTGAATGGTAGTGATATGGCACAGCTGGTGTACATACAGACCTGTGAGTGTGAATGGTAGTGATATGGCACAGCTGGTGTACATACAGACCTGTGAGTGTGAATGGTAGTGATATGACACAGCTGGTGTACATACAGACCTGTGAGTGTGAATGGTAGTGATATGGCACAGCTGGTGTACATACAGACCTGTGAGTGTGAATGGTAGTGATATGGCACAGCTGGTGTACATACAGACCTGTGAGTGTGAATGGTAGTGATATGACACAGCTGGTGTACATACAGACCTGTGAGTGTGAATGGTAGTGATATGGCACAGCTGGTGTACATACAGACCTGTGAGTGTGAATGGTAGTGATATGGCACAGCTGGTGTACATACAGACCTGTGAGTGTGAATGGTAGTGATATGACACAGCTGGTGTACATACAGACCTGTGAGTGTGAATGGTAGTGATATGGCACAGCTGGTGTACATACAGACCTGTGAGTGTGAATGGTAGTGATATGGCACAGCTGGTGTACATACAGACCTGTGAGTGTGAATGGTAGTGATATGACACAGCTGGTGTACATACAGACCTGTGAGTGTGAATGGTAGTGATATGGCACAGCTGGTGTACATACAGACCTGTGAGTGTGAATGGTAGTGATATGGCACAGCTGGTGTACATACAGACCTGTGAGTGTGAATGGTAGTGATATGACACAGCTGGTGTACATACAGACCTGTGAGTGTGAATGGTAGTGATATGGCACAGCTGGTGTACATACAGACCTGTGAGTGTGAATGGTAGTGATATGGCACAGCTGGTGTACATACAGACCTGTGAGTGTGAATGGTAGTGATATGACACAGCTGGTGTACATACAGACCTGTGAGTGTGAATGGTAGTGATATGGCACAGCTGGTGTACATACAGACCTGTGAGTGTGAATGGTAGTGATATGGCACAGCTGGTGTACATACAGACCTGTGAGTGTGAATGGTAGTGATATGACACAGCTGGTGTACATACAGACCTGTGAGTGTGAATGGTAGTGATATGGCACAGCTGGTGTACATACAGACCTGTGAGTGTGAATGGTAGTGATATGGCACAGCTGGTGTACATACAGACCTGTGAGTGTGAATGGTAGTGATATGACACAGCTGGTGTACATACAGACCTGTGAGTGTGAATGGTAGTGATATGGCACAGCTGGTGTACATACAGACCTGTGAGTGTGAATGGTAGTGATATGGCACAGCTGGTGTACATACAGACCTGTGAGTGTGAATGGTAGTGATATGACACAGCTGGTGTACATACAGACCTGTGAGTGTGAATGGTAGTGATATGGCACAGCTGGTGTACATACAGACCTGTGAGTGTGAATGGTAGTGATATGGCACAGCTGGTGTACATACAGACCTGTGAGTGTGAATGGTAGTGATATGACACAGCTGGTGTACATACAGACCTGTGAGTGTGAATGGTAGTGATATGGCACAGCTGGTGTACATACAGACCTGTGAGTGTGAATGGTAGTGATATGGCACAGCTGGTGTACATACAGACCTGTGAGTGTGAATGGTAGTGATATGACACAGCTGGTGTACATACAGACCTGTGAGTGTGAATGGTAGTGATATGGCACAGCTGGTGTACATACAGACCTGTGAGTGTGAATGGTAGTGATATGGCACAGCTGGTGTACATACAGCCCTGTGAGTGTGAATGGTAGTGATATGGCACAGCTGGTGTACATACAGACCTGTGAGTGTGAATGGTAGTGATATGGCACAGCTGGTGTACATACAGCCCTGTGAGTGTGAATGGTAGTGATATGGCACAGCTGGTGTACATACAGACCTGTGAGTGTGAATGGTAGTGACACAACACAGTCGGCGCACAATCCTGTGAGTGTCTGACATACATTTTAAATCAACCTGGGTGTTCACCAGACGACAAAGCAATGTTCATGATAAATTTTAGCATAATTATTTAAAGTGGTTATTGTGTGAAAGATTAACAGATATACACCAGTTCATTTTTATATATAATTAGGATATTCTTGACATAATATATTCCTATTGCTCATCGCAAAATCACATGAATTGGAGATAAAACTAATAGTTTACGCCATTTTACGATCTTCTACATCGTATTAATACTCATACATCTCAAATCTGGAAGTTCTAGTGACCTCTTGATTTCTTGTCATACTAAATTCCCTGACCTCTCCCTGTCTTACAGTTTTGTATTAACCCTTTATTCTCATCGCAGCCTCTCTATTATTCTCACGATGTATGGATTTTATCAGGCCAGAGCATCCAACCATTTTGTTTGTATAGCATGCTTTGTTTAAGTTATAATTAATATGTAGGCCTATATAAATGTTCCAAGGTAGTAGTATTTCATCCTTCTTGGCTTACCGTGTTCCTTTAGATTAATTAACTTTCTCCTGAATCTTATACTTGAGTAGGAACGAGCGTCGGCTGATTTTAGGCACACTTTAAATTAGTTATCAATTTTCTGTTGTTTGTTTTCCACCCCCAGAACCACAAAATGTGAGTCGAGGAAGTATTTTAGCGATGGAAGTAACTAAAGTGAAAGTTATGTACCGGTGCTTATATATTTATAAATATATATAAGTTTTATATATATATAAATATATATAAGTTATATATATATATATATATAAATATATAAGTTTTATATATATATATATAAGTTATATATATATAAATATATATAAGTTATATATATATATAAATATATATAAGTTATATATATATATATAAATATATATAAATATATATAAGTTATATATATAAGTTATATATATAAGTTATATATATAAGTTATATATATAAGTTATATATATATATATAAGTTATATATATAAGTTATATATATATATATAAGTCATATATATATATAAATATATAAGTTATATATATAAATATATAAGTTATATACATACATAAATATATGCTTTGTTTAATTTTCATGATTTGCTCAGGCAATGTTTGTAGATTTCAAGTTGATGGTTAACCTCGGCCGTATTCATCACCATGGAGGCATTGTGTTTTATTCTTTTTTTAAGTATGTTGCGTACTTGAAGATTTCGAAGCTATTTAGGCACCTAATTAGTCTAAGCACTATCATACTTGGAAACTAATGTACTAAATAGAAAGAGAGATAGAATAAATTTATTGGTTTACCCTGCAAGGCTTCTTGTTTATCTACTGATAGCTCCTTATCTCTTCCTCCGACGAGTTTACACACTCACTCTGCCATTTGTGCCTCAAAATAATTTACTTTTTTAAAAAATTACCTTTTACTTGTTTCCTATTTTAGACAGAAATTTGCTTCCACGGAATTTTTTAGTCTACATTTTGACAGAAAGACTCCTAAAAGCCATTTTCGTGACCAAGCCAAATAGCCTAAGCTGTAGAGGATTTATAAAAAATACATTTACAAAAACCTATTTCAAGATAAAATTAATACTTTTATGACAATGTAGGACTATCTTTAGAATTATCTAAGAATTTATGGTTTTTGTTTCAATGTTATATGTATCTTTAAAACTCTCTGACCAAAAAGTAAATTCATTAACATGGGAGATCTTATCGTGAATGAATTGCCATGACGTCACAGTTAGGCAACGTCCTTAATGTATATATTTTTTTGCACTGCATCTTATACCCACCTGGGATATAATACATTTAACAATACTAATAGTGTAGTGAGCTCAGCAGTCCTTGCCCGTGCAAACTACGCCAGCTAGAGAAAATGACTTCACCTAGTAAAATATATATGGATATCTAAATATATAAATATATATATATATATTGAAATATTATAACATAATTTGTTACATACCACGCCTCAGGAATATTGCCTGGTGAGAAAGGTTCCATGGGAAGAGTTTCACAGACACGCAATGACCTTCATTCAACTCCGTACTCGACTAGACCACCAACTGTACTGAGCGGATTCGACCATGGATCGCTAGGGTGCGTACGTCATTGCCCGGCGCCTACATGTTCTACCAAGCTTCTAGAAGCTTCTCTAATCTTCCGAAGATTGCCACCCTACACTCCTGGTTCGTCAGTCCATCTTGTATAAAGCGCCTGGGTCCGCTGGACACATAGTCCCAATCTTGTATTAGACTACTGAAGTCTCTCGTCTCCGTTCAACAGTACAGCAACCCAGAAGATATTGGGATCACGATGATGGTGCCACCAGACTCACCGGCCAGACGGAAAAACATGTCGTAAGCTATAAAGTTTTCATGTACAGTAGCCCCATGGCATCTTTGGTGCTGACTGACAGTTCACAGCTGACTTCTGACAGTCATCAGTTAGGTATATACCTAAATTTTGACTGTCAGAAGTGACAGCTGCTAAACACATGTTATTTGCAGATCATATGGTTCGGCGTAGGGATACATAATTTGGTCTGGTAGCTTTTCAAAGCCGTCAGCTGTGAGCTGTCAGTCAGCACCAAAGAAGCCATGGGGCTACTGTACATTTGAAAGAACCGGAGGCTCCACGCTCAGAGTCATGTAATTTAGTTAGGATTATTCTCTAAAGTTAAGAGTGTTTGTCACTATAAAGTTTGTTGACTGTATTATGTGTATTTAGGTTAGGTTTTGACAGTCAAAGTCATGTTGACCACTTCATGAGGTATCTTTCATATCTCTTGTGTTTTCTACTTGATCCTTTAGACCAGTAGTCTCATTGTAGTGTGTCTCACTGCCTAGCCCATATGATCATGTTCCGGTCTGCAGTGCCGGCTGATAGGAAAGGAGGAATTTAGGTTGTTCAAGGCCCGTTATTGAGACCTAGTTGGTTATTGTTAGTTTTTTTTTGTGAACCGATGTGCATTGTTATTTAAGCTGTTTTGGGGTGAGCAACTTGTGGGTTTTTTGCTGCAACGCCCAGTTAGATGTTCATGTTTGGCTCCCTTCTGGAGCCGCATGATTGCTCGCTGATTTTCAATGTTCTAGTATCTTAAGTGTAGAATGTGCCATGTTTGGATGTGTTTTAACTCATGATCCCTGGCGGTACTAATTAATAACAAGCCAGCCTTTACTATATAGAGGCCTAGAATCCTGAATGACCACTTTCTATAAGATATAAGCCCGATGTTTCTATGACTGGAACAAATAGATAGTTCTCTGTAACTTATGTAACCAATATTAGACGGTTAATATTTCAAGGCTAGCTTCACTGCCACATATCGTTCTCACCTCTTAAAATAGGGTTATTTATTCTTAAATATTGTGTGGGTTCTGGCGATGCCTTGCTGGTCGGCCGTTATGCTCTGGATGTTTGTTGCAACAAATTCACTATTGCAACTATATTGTGTTTGTAGTCTTTGTCACCCAATCGGGGAGTAACTTAAATTAGCCTAAGATTAGTCTTTCGTTCTAGAAAGTGTAATTATGCCTCTTTTAAGAGTGAGGAGATAGTTAATAAAACCAGCTAAGTTTTATAGTTTGGATAAGGGATTAGACCCATGGTACTGCAAGCCGACCTCACTCTATGAATGTATCTGTTATTAAACTCATTGTTGTACTTGGTATTTTGGCCCATTTGGACAGTCAAAATTGGAAATGAAGGATTGTCACTTCTTTGTAATTGTTTGTTTTATTTGCTCCATTAAACTCTTATGTCAACATGCATTTTGATTTTATGTTTTCAAGTATTAACCCATCATGTTTAATTTCCCTGTAAATGTAGTCGGCGTATTTAGTGTTAACTAAAGCGCCGCTAGTATAGTAATAGTGAATAAGATCGATTTAGATAAAATGCATCCACATTCACATGGAGGTATAGGGGGAAAATCAATTAGGAAAAAACACACCCTCATTACACCCAGCCAGGATTTGATCCCATACTTACCAGTTCCCAGCAAACCAAACCAGATGAGCTTGACGCCTTAGTCCACGTGCTCAGAAGTGAGTTTATTATTAATATTATTACAATGGGGCTAATATAAATGGTAACTGGATTAATATTGCTTAGAGGAAAGGCAACCGCATTAGTGTGGATAGGTGATCTGGAAACCAGAGTGATTAATCTTATGTCAATTAAGCTAAGATTTTAACCTAGATATATTTATCACAGGCAATCTAGTATATTGATAAACTGACGACTTTTACCATGTGACCACTGATGTGGGCTGCAGGCTACACAAGACTTTCAAAAGAAGCTTTTCCAACAATTTAATCGAAACAAATACATATTATATTCATGGTGACCATATTTGCTTTTAAAAAAAGAAAGACACAAAATAGATCAAACCTGCCATGAAAAAAAAAATAGTGTAGCTAAAGTAAAAAAAAATTGAAAGGGAGAAAATAAATAATTTAAGCACACATCCAATTATTTAAACTCCCTTTTCATTGCTTATTGAAGGCAACCGTGTTTTACATAAAGTCAGAACTTTAGTTTGAGTATCAATTTCAAAGAATACATATTAATGTCAATAAAATAACTACAGATCCATGATTCAACTTTAATTTTAACTCCTTTTTACTTTCTCACTATTCTTATAGGTAGAGAAAGTATTGTGATCGTCAAAAAAATCAAACTCGAGATTTTTATGAATCTCGACATTTCATGATCCCCCGAATCCAAAAAAGGTGTTTTTGAATTTCCCTCTGTCTGTCTGTCTGTCTGTCTATACCTCCAACTAGAGCCTAAACTATTTTACCGATCGGGCTAATACTTGATAACTGGGGTTTTCATAGGGTTGCCCTGAGAAGTTTTTGGAATTGGATATCCAACCCTAAAATTAATGGTAGTTTACTGAAGGACCAAACAAGAAAAAAGTAGATTTTTCAAAATCAGCTATAACGATTTTAATTAAATTTAATTTCTAAACATTTATAAATATTCAGAACAAAATTGATACTCTCAATATTTCGGAAAAATGAATTTAAGGGATCCGGTCATATGCATAAATTATCAATGTTTATCATATCTCCAAAACTATTTGAGATATGAAATTACTTATCGTTACAAATATGTAGATCTATTTATAATACAGATATTTTATTCGAAGCGTATTTATATAAAACCAATAACTTTCAAGTTATAAGGAAATATTTGTATTTTTTAACTTTTCGAACAATAAAGATAAAGTATTGCGACCGTAAACAATATCTAACCTGAAATGTTGATGGATGTCGACGTATCATGACCCCCCGAACCCTAAAAAGTGACCTTTGCAATGCCGTCTGTCTGTGTGTCTGTTTAAACTTAAAATTAAGATTAGTTTAATAAAGGATGAGAAGAGAAAAATTCGATTTCCTCAAAATCTGCACTAATGATTTTGACTAAAACACTTTTAGGATACTTTAGAGAATCTGGAATTTCCGTGTCTTCGCAACTATTTGAGATACTAAATAACTTATCATTGCAAAATAATTATTGTAGTACTATTAAAAATTAAAAACTTGTATACGAAATATATTTTTATAAAACCAATATTTTATAAGGTATAGGCAAATATATTAATACAATTTTGAAAGCTTTAGTTGTAAATAGATACTACTTGAGTTTTATCACAATAATTCGCCAGTGCGATAGAGTAATTATATACAAGTAAGTCTCTCAATATTTTATTATATTTTTCCTTAAGCCTCTTAGTAGAAATGTTGGTTCCACAATTTTCTATCTACATTTTAGAATCAATATCAATATTTACATTTTTTATTGGTCAAAATTTATAAACGAGAAATTTAATAGCAAGGCGATGAACTGAAGATGTCAACACCTAATAAAATGTCAAAACTTTTAGCCGGAAATCGAATTTTTAATACGAAGCGTTGACCCTTGTGGAACCAATATTAATATTTTTTATCGGTCCAAACATACACATGAGGACATTAATTCTTTAACAATAAAATCATAAAATTAAAAACCAGAACTCAAAAAATGTTTTACATAAATATAGTGCAATTTATGCTTATGTTTGCTAGTGTATATTATTTCGTTACACATATATTACGAGTTTTGAGTAATCATCTCCATTTTTAAACAAGAGAGCGAGAAAGTCCGTGCGGAGTTCCGTACCATTTATTTACTTTCGTTATGGAGATATTTACTCAAAACTCGTAGTATATATGAAAGTAAATAATATACACTAGAAAACACAAGCATAAATTGCACTATATTTATGTAAAACCTTTTTGAGTTTCGGTTTTAAATGTTATAGTTTTATTTTTAAAGAATAAATATCCTCATTTGTATGTTTGGACCGATAGTAAAGATCAATATTGTTTCCATAAGGGTCAACACTTCATATTAAAATTTCTACTTCCGGTTAAAATTTTCGACATTTTATTAGGTGTTGCACATCTTCAGGTCATCGCATTGCTATTAAATTCTTCATTTATAAATTTTGACCAATAAAAAATGTAGATATTGACTATTTGGTCTAAAATGGAAAGAGATTATCGTTGTACAAACATTTCTCCTAAGAGGTTTAAGGAAAAATAACATAAACCTTTTGAGAGACTTACTTATATTTAATTACTCTGTGGCATTGGCGAATTATTGCGTTAAAACTTAAGTAGAATCTCTCTACAACTAAAGTTCACAAAATTGTATTAATACATTTGCCTATATCTAATAAACTGTTGGTTTGATAAAAAATATATTTCGTATACAAGTTTTTAATTTTTAATAGTACTACAATTTTGCAATGATAAGTTATTTAGTATCTCAAATAGTTGCGAAGACACGGAAATTCCAGATTCTCTAAAGTATCCTAAAAGTCATTTTTATATGAAAATGAAAATAGCCAGTTTATTTATAATCTTAATCAACGTCTAAGTACGAGTTTTAATCAAAATCATTAGTGCAGATTTTGAGGAAATCGAATTGTTCTCTTTTCACCCTTTATTAAACTAATCTTAATTTTAAGTTTAAACAGACACACAGACAGACGGCATTGCAAAGATCACTTTTTAGGGTTCGGGGCGTCATGAGAAGTCGACATCCAACAACATTTCAGGTTAGATTTTTTTTTTTTTATTGTTCGAAAAGTTAAAAAATACAAATATTTCCTTATAATTTGAAAGTTATTGGTTTTATATAAATACGCTTCGAATAAAATATTTGTATTATAAATAGATCTACATATTTGTAACGATAAGTAATTTCATATCTCAAATAGTTTCGGAGATATGATAAACATTGATAATTTACGCATTAGACCGGATCCCTTAAATTATTTTTTCCGAAATATTGAGATTATCAAATTTGTTCTGAATATTTATAAATGTTTAGAAATTAAATTTAATTAAAATCGTTAAAGCTGATTTTGAAAAAAATCGACTTTTTCTCTTTTGGTCCTTCAGTAAACTACCATTAATTTTAGGGGTAGATATCCAATTCTAAAAGCCTTTCGGGGCAACACTATGAGAACCCTAGATACCAAGTTTTAGCCCAATTGGTAAAATAGTTTAGGCTCTAGTCGAAGGTATAGGCCCAGTTTCATAGTCAGATTTAGTACGCCTCAAGTGCGGCGCTATACTAAATACAAGACGTCACCTACCTGAAATTGAATGGAATGGGCCAGTTTCATCTGCGAAACTGGCCCATTCCATTTTGTTTTAGGTAGGTGTCGTCCTGTATTTAGTATCGACTCGCACTTTAGGCGTACTAAATCTGACTATGAAACTGGCCCATAGACAGACAGACAGACAGCCAGAGGTAAATTCCAAAACAACTTTTATGGAGTCGGGAGGTCATGAAATGTTGAGATTCATCGGAATCTCGAGTTCGATTTTTTGACGATCAATTTACTTTCTCTACCTGTAAGATAGCAAGAAAGTAAAAATCATTACCTTAGAGTATACCTGTTCTGTAGGACAACAGGATATCACCGCAAATAAACAGCACTGTCCTTCAAAAAATAATACGTATGGTCATCCTGACCAAACCACATACAGTATATTTATTCTTTCAACTATCTCATATATAATATCTACATCGGTGTGCAAGTGGATTCAATATCAGGTACAACTAACTTTGTTTTAAGATGATGTCAGGATTCGGATCTCAACTGCACGTACTATAGTTGGTTTTTCCTAAATGGTCTCCCACTCTCCCTCTACACAAAATTTGGTGCATATCCTCTATATTTTTCTCTCATTGTTCCTTCTACATTAGAGTAGTTAAAATACGTAGAGTCCGAAAGGGCAGTAAGCCACGGTATAAAAAAGGTTCTGAGCCTTATATTAATTTTGGTATTTGAAGTAAATTGGGAATAAAAACATTTGTTTCGCACAATAAGCTACACTTTGAAATAATGTCAAAGAAAATCACGATCTTATAAAAATAAGTTAGAACAAAATTAATATAAAAATAGGTGAAGAAATATAACTATGTAGTCCATGCATCTCCAATTGGATGTGATTCCTACCAAACAATTATAAATACACTAAATGTGAGCACCAAGATAGAGTAAGAAGAAAGTTAAAAAAATAAGACGTACTTTAATAGCTAAATTGAAAATATTTTCACTTCAGGAATATATTGTTAAAAATAAAACGCACACTGTAACAGAGGATCGTAAAATTTGTGTAAGGAAATGGTAAGATAAGAATTATTTATGATAAAAATAGAGCTAGTCAAAATAAACCTAAAGAAAAACCAAAGCACGCTTTTTATTTTCGTATCTATTCACAAAATATATCACCTGAATATAATGATACTTTTTGATATCACTCCGGATTCACCTGCTGTGTGTGTGTGTGTATCATGCATCGCCTTTCAATATTCGTTTATTCTTGCACTCAACAAAAGCTACGACCACTGCTATCCTCTACCCCCTCCGCCCCGACGCACCCTACACCACGCCAGACAACGAGAACACGTGCCACGATGGTAATAACAGTTGCAATGCATGACGGGAACACGTGTCGTAGCGACAGCTTGCAGGATTATCGGACTCCACCAACTGTTATGACGACAATACACAAAACAGTGCGACATAACAAATAATAAAAAAAACACGGAAGAAAGCATTGGAATAGAAAAGGAATATAGGAAAAGTATGGTAGGGTAGATGGCGAGGGGGCGTAAAGGAGTCGGAGCATCTAAAGAAACGAGCTCTGAAACTCTAAGAAAAAATAATAATAGTAAAAAAAGTAAAGAAAAATATAACAGTCTAACATATTTCCTTCTCATAAAATATGATGCTTCTTCTATCTCCACTGTATTTTTCCTGTGTATGTGTGTCTATAGTGGGATTTTGTGAGTATAAGCTTTGTTTTTAGTCTAGAAACGCTTGTCGTGAAAGAAATGTGTATTGAAGAAGAGGGATACTGGGTGTGGAGAGGGTGGCCAGGGGTAGAGAGAGGGTCGTCTAGTCATGGCTCATGAAACAAACTGTGTATGTCCAGATACCAGAACGGTCCGGTCCGGTCCGGCCAATAAGCTTGCGAGCTCACAGCACGACACTTAGTTGGAACACCATCATCATCATCATATTTCGCTGGAAACCTTTCCATATCTGGACCACTGAGATAGCTGAAGTGGTTTTTGCTTAAAAAAAACAACAACAGGACATTGGTTGGGTAAAGACAAAACATCAATTTCAAAGAAACGAGCTAGGTACAAATAAAAAAATAAGCCAGTTTAAAAAAAATCTTCTTTCTTGTAAGTAGCACATTTTTAAGATTACTCTTCATGTAGTATATACTTTTATTTTTAAACTAACAGATCAATTTATTACCCGCATTAGTGAGCGCATGGACAAAGGCGTCAGTCTCATCTGGTTTGTTAGTAACGGGTGGATTGAGTTTCATAATTTGGCCGAGTGCATTAAGGTGTTTTTTTTCCCAAATTAAAGTTTCCCTCCTCATTCACGTAAATGCGGCTACATTTATATAAACTTTGCCTTCTTTATCCATCCCCCATTATTGTAGAATATGTGGCTATACCGGACGGGTAGTAAGACGCAGTGCACATGGGCATAATACCATCTGGTCGAAATAAGTAAAATGAATAATTTAATTGTAAGTTTTATCACTGCGTATGTTTGGTAAAATATGTTATCATTTTCACCAAACATTACACAAATTAAGATTTCAATTGCAGAGAGTTAAAAATATTAAAATTATCGAACATAGTGAATAAAAATATATTGAACGAAAGAACAGAAACTCTGATTCACTTTAAATCACCGAGTAAAACTGAAACTGAAACTGGAACCTCAACCAATATCAAAACTAACAGTTTTTTTGGGAGCCAAAGACGTAACAGAAACCCTAAAAATAAAACTGCCTATGAGCCAAAACTTAATTGCAATCGATATATATATTTATTTATTTATTTGGGCTCTGATTTTTTTTTTTTTTCATTTTACGCCCTTTTTTCTTTAACTTAATCTTATTTTGAAATACTCTCTTTTTTCTCTTCTCAAGACTTTTTTTGTTAAAGTCGGAAGTATTGCTTTGTATTTTTTTTAATAGATAATTTTTTTTACTACCGCATCTAAGCCTAAACCTAATTAAGAACCAATAATAATCGGAACTATTGATTTTCTTTAACCAGAACCGAAAGATTAAAATATTTACTGGAAGAACCATGATCAAAACCAGAACCGACACATTTAAGTTTGACTCCCGGCCTTAAATTGATAAAATATACTGATTCAGCTATGAAAGAGGTTGGAAAAGTATTTTTTGTGAAGTGTGGTGACGTATGGATCTGAGACGTTGACAATCATAAAGAGGTAACAAAGGTACTTGGAGAGTTTTTAAATGTGGTTGTAAAGAAGGTGAATTGGATGGACAGGATGAGGCATGAGGAGGTGTAATAGGTTAGGAGAATATTGGACCACACACTACGTAGGAATTGTTTAGTGAAGAGGATTATGGTGGGAAGGATATAGGGGAAAATAGGAAGAAGAAGGTTTGGAATGCTAACGGATATCAAGAAAGGAAGAAGCCACTAAATGAGGAAGGAAGATGTACAGGACCAAGGAAAATGAAAGATGTTCAGTTGATACTTTTTTCAGGACTGATCCCCACAAAAAAGGAAGAAAAAAAATTATTGTCACTTCAACAGAAAATAGTAAAAATTTACAAGTTATAAAAAATTTAAAAATTCATACTTTATTTAAAAGTGATATCGTGTTGAGAAATATACCACAATGATTTATTAATATTTAAAAAAATCATTTAAAGAGACTTATGGGAAAGGATTTATTTGAAAATAATTTTGTTCCATAAAATAAATAAATTTATTGCCAAAAATACAAATGATAAAGAAATAAAAAAATATTTATTAAATGAAAACAAAATGTATTCATTACTTTACTAGCTGATGAATTTATTTTAAAATAGACACACAAGCATTGGATCAAGAACGCACTACTTGACAAATTTTGTATTAATTATGTCAGTATTGGTGTCTGACGTTTGATGAGCTGCGGGATATCTGTATCTTGCACATTGCACAATTATAGCGAACCAATAACAAAATAATAAATAATGGAAGTGGTGATAAATCAAAAACCTTTTAGTTAAAAAAAAGTAAACAAGTACACTGTAGTAATAATAAGACCATTCCAAAGGTGTGTATACACTAGAGGAAAATTTGATGCTAGCCTAATGTCGAACGTGAGCGCTGCCTCACTTTGATGTACCGACACGAGTTGGCTAAGATACTGTACATATGACCTCGTTCTGCATTCGTTTAGCCTCGGCTTGTCTTGCTTAAAATTTGCCTCTAGTGTATATGCACATTAATACTGTCACAGAAGTGACAAAACCTGTTTCTGTGACACACATTTTTCGATTATGAAGATTGAGTTACGCCTTTTTCTATTATTTATTTAAAAAACCATTGCGATCTGTCGGCCAGAAGAAAACAGTTCACAAGTTGGAATAAGCTAAATCTTGTAATGGAAACGTACTCCTTAAGAAATATACTCTATTTTCTCGAATAACTACTTTGTTACCAAAAGATCAAAGTTCAGTACAATATTTTTCACAGGTTATTGTAAATTTCTGTAACTTTTTCACTCGATAATACTGAGAAAAAAGCAATAATATAGAAAATATATCTTGGTAAATATCTTGTTTTTTATTATTTGAATACTATCAATAACTTTTTTTATCCGAAACGAGATTTGAGTTTATTTCAACGAAATGTGTGTAAAGGAAAACTTTTATTATTAGAATTTGTGGCAGAATTATTAGTATAGAAAATGACGAGAAAGCGCATAGGGAGATTGGCAGAAAGAATTTTGGGCAATGGGTGAAACGAAGAAAGAAGAAGAGGATAAACTTGTTGTATGAAAGGCAGAATGCGCGGGTATCTAGTTAGAAACTTTATAAAACAAATATAAGAAAATGAAAAACCACATCTCGTTTGGTAAATATGGGGGGGAAAAAAATTTCAATCACATAAGGTCGACACGAGGGATACTAGAAATAAAGTTTTGTTGGTGACGGTGGAAAAAGGAAGAAGGGGGAGGTAAAGAAGAAGTGTTATTAGAAAGAAAAAAAAAAGGTTCATGACGCTTCACACATTCAAACTTTTCATACCTCTTTCTTTTAACATTTTTTTTTGCCTTCTCCTTGGTCACAAATGCATTTGCATACACTCAATTTAAACTCACTCTCCTACCTTATTTTTTATTTTATAAAAATAATAATAATAGTAACTACCTTTTTTCCAATTCTTCTCTGTCCACGCTTCTTTATTTCTCTTTTCTTCATCCCCAGTTGTTGTGAAGCAAAAGTAAAACGAAAGTGACGTCTGGGCGTAAAGTTAATTTGAAAGATTGTCGACGTCTTTGAGAACGAGTGAGACAGAACGATAGAAAGAGAAGAACTGAATGGGAATTCTCCTCTTTCACCCTCCCAAAACCACGTTACTGGTTTTCAAGACGCCCTTTACCTCCTACCGGAAACTTTTAATAGGGTCCAGGATTACTGGTAAACTAGGGGACTTGAACCCGTTGAGTAGGAAGAGGTCGACCCACAGGGTAAAAAGTTTGTGGGTTTCGCTGTGTAATCTACCTGTGGTAGGGTTGGAATAGTGGGCTAGTAGGGCGCAGAGCGAGGGGGGCGGAACGAGTAAGAACTAATCACCCGAGGAAGCCGAACAGAAGACAAAACAAGCGAAGAACAAGAACAAGCAAAGAAAGAAAAGGAGGAAAGTTTGGCCAAGAAAACGAATCCGATACTTTGGGAAGGTTCCAAACAACCAACCTATTAACACTTTGTAGACAGAGGTTACATACACTTAAGGGGTTAACACCGACGACGCGAATTAAAAAATACATTGTTATCAACTTTAATAAATATAAATTTGTGATCATAAGTGATATTGAAGTTCTATATCTTGGCTATTGAAATTTAAGGTTTAGGTTAAAATATGAGACTACATTAGCGTTGAGAGAGGATGGGAAAAGAACAAATTCATTTGTATATATTATATATTAAGAAATATAAATTAGCCCAACTTAACTAAACCAAGTTTTCCATTCTAAAACAACTAAAGTGTTGGACCAAACCTGTTTATCGTCTTTTCATTTCACGGACCAGGCAAAAACTCTTTCAGTTCACGAATAAGATATGCTGAAATGGAAAAGCGATGAATCCAGTTTTTGGAATGGGAAGGCATTTTCCCAACTCATAAAATTGTCAATTTCATTTTTATGACGTAACATATGTATGACAATTTCTGATGATGTGTGCAGGGTAAGTAATTTATCACTAATAATCGACTCTACTCTCCACTATATTCATCTTGCTTTGGACCAAATATTTTCCTGAGTGCTTTGTTTCCAAAGACTATACATTTATTCTCATGATCCAAGGTTTTATGCCGTATTTCATGACCATAAAGAATAATGGATAAAAACACTGTTTTGAATATTTGGACTTGTGAGTTTAAACTTTCTTGATATTTCAATAAAATATAGAAAAATTAAACAAAATATAACTGCTGAAACAATGTTTTATTTAACTACAAAAACATTTCGCTTAGTTCGCGTTCCTTTCCATTCCACTTTTCTTTCTTTTAACAGTTAATTTATTATAGAATATACAAATACATTGCCATACACAAATTAGATTGTAAACATACACATAAGATTGACACACACACCCACCCATTGGGGTTCTCGAGTGTAATATAGAAAGATAAATAGAAATTTCTGTGTTCATCCCAAATTACATCGCAAAAAATAATGAAGTGGGTAGCATTAAGACCCTCCCACACAGCCCATAATAAACCATTTGGTTTCTAACTTGATGCGGACTCTCCTCCGCCCTCCCCCTAGACTCTGATAGCCAGGGACCACGGCCAGGCAACCCACCCACTATCTCCGATCGCCTGATACCTGGCCGCTCTTCCCAGGCCCACACGGCTATAGGGGGTGGTCACGAAGCCCCCGATTCTACTTCCGGGTCATCTCCCTACGTCAACAAAGTGGCACACCACGTCATCCCTGATAAGACGGTGGGGCGCCCCCAGACGATCTGGTTGGAGCTGGAGGACCCAACTGAAAAATCTCTCCACCAGTCCACGGATGCGGCTGTCCAAGGAGGGGAGGCCTGACATGGTCAGGATTATTATTAGCACAGCGTCTTACTACCCATTCGGGTTGTACGCACTTACGCTAATGTGTAATGGTAGGGTGATTGTGAGATGAAATGGAGGACCTACAGTTTAACGTGGGATCCGAACCACGGTGGAGGCCTGGCACTCCACACATTCACAAGTTGTGATTAATACACGTCTTGTCAGAGGTGAAGGAAGGGTTTGGCAATCAGATAAATCTGTGCCGGGA
>CABFWB010000050.1:376801-414726 GCA_902151455.1 Timema bartmani
TGATCAAGGTTTCAATAAGTAGTATACAAAGATTCGTTGTAATACCCTAAGCAGTTTTCATAATATTTCACACAACAGTCGTTTTTAGCTCTGTCTTTAGGGGTGTATACCGCCCTTAATATTGAAGATGGACCCTAGGTTGCTTATGAGAATTATTCTAATTTCACCCAAGGAGTATCCTGCCAAAGTTTGATGCAATGTTTGAGAAACACGTTGTATATATATATATATATATATTTACTTTTAAAATTATAAACTAAAGCCAAATTTAAAGGACCACTTAGTGTGAACAAAAAATGTTTGCTATTGATTATTATTTTTATTACTATTATTCTTACTATCATGATTATTACTATCATGATTTTGATTGCTTCTACCTACATTTATCTGCTAGTTTTTTTGGATCATACATTTAGCTAATAACTATTAAGCTGTGATATGGATAGTTGTAATAACCGTGACATACGAAGGTATATTCCTGAATCTATCTCTCTCTTCAGTACATGACTATTTGGAAAATGTTTTAAACATTACTAACAGATGCAGGGCCATATCCTGCGGTATATACGGGTGAGTCGACACAAATAAAAATAAATCAATGTATTGTGTACAAAGCGCGTAAAATGAGGATGGTATTTTTTTTTACGCCCTGTAGTAGTGTACGAAGAGCTGGAATGACAGTGTTAGATACTCAGACCACAGTGTGATTACAATACATTCATTTGTATGGACGAGGGGAAGAATGGCATAAGCTCAATAGGAAAAACATATCAAAGCTAAGATATTAACTCTTTAAACTTATTAGATACAGTATTTATAAACTCATAGCTAAATATCAAACTTCTAAAAATTATCGCAGATTTAAGCAACACAAATTTTTTAATATTAATTTTTTCTATTACCGCGTCTTAATACCGGTTCACGTTATCCGCATATATGATAATTACTCCAATGGGGTAGGGATGAGGACGAAATAATTTTGGAAGTAGTCTACCCACATTTGCGTGAAAAGAGAGTATGAAACCATTTAGGTAAAACCATCCTCAGTAAGCCCGACCGAGGTTCAAACCCCAGATTTTCCCATCATCAACACGAGAGTGATGCCTTAGGCCATTTGGCCACTTAAGCAGCTGTCTATTTATTCATTATAAACTTGATTTTAACAATAATTTATGGACACTTAATGAACACAATTTTGTAATTTAGAAAAAATAGTTAAAGATTATATATTGTGAATGTGCCCAGATAATTTGATTAAAAAATCCCCCTTTTTAACATTTTTCAAATCTATATATTCAAAATGAGAAACGATATTTTTCGACGGTGGTTTTTACTTTGGAATTAAAATTAGAGTAGCAAATTATGGCTCGATAAATTAAATTTTCAATTTATAATGTAAATGATACATTTGAGAACTGTATTACAGAATGTATACATCATTCATCAACGGGCCAGCCAGTCTGTTAATAAACACCCAAACCTAGATGTAGGAATTTGCCAAAACAAAGTAGATAGGACGGGTCCATGACATACATCCACTCTCAACTAGTCCCTCTTAATAATAATAATAATAATAATAATAATAATAATAATAATAATAATAATAATAATAATAATAATAATAATAATAATAATTTAGTACCACATCCTACAACCCATCCGGTTTATACGCTTAAATACTGATTACGCTAATGGATTAGGAATTGGGACAGTTAAATTAAGAGGAAGTGAATCCGCGTTTGCCTGAAGGGAGAGTGGAAAACCATCCAGGAAAAACCACCCCCCAGTTCACACGAGTGAGATTCGAACCTCAATCTTCCCCTCCTTGGCAGTCTAGCTCATCATGAAACAAGCGCGTTAGCTAATTACGCAACTGAGGCGTGTAAGTCCCTCTTCATGTCCATCATAATTTAAGCTACCCTTACACTTTGTATCCCTCTTCATAACTTCTCGCAACTGAATTACCGGTATTGGGGAGCTCGAGGCTCGATTCCTGATAGTGTGTATTAAAGGGGTTTTATTCATAATATGTTTTCTACTATTTATACACGCAAATATGTGTAGATTTACTCTTAAATTATACCTCCTTTCTCCCTATTGTACTATCGCAATTAATGTAGGTATGCGTATAGCCCTAATGGATACTATGACATGGTCAAAAATAAAATAAGTTTGACTTAAATTCCCTCTATTTTACCGGAGTTGACCTTGGTGGTATTGGTGTAAAGTGCTCGCCTCAGTATCCGATGTTAATGGGTTCAAACCCAGCTGGGGTCGATGGGTTTTTCTTGAGCGATAAAAATACGTAGCACAACTTACTTCGGAGGGGAAGTAAAGCCATTGGTCCCATTTCTATTGTGGCATGTAAAATAACTCTGGAAGATATGTGGAAATACCTTTCCTGGCATACTTGGTAAGCCCTTTTGCTCTTGCTCATAGAAATTACCGTGTGCAGATATAATCAGTCGGCGCAGAAAGTGCACGTTAAATATCTCAAATGGATAAATAAGAATAAAATACTGTTGCTAAATCTAGTTTTTGTCGTGCTCTTGATTTGGATTAGAAATAAAAATAAAAATAGTGTCATTTGAAACATATTTTTAGCATAATCTTGCTCAAAGCCTTAATTCAGAGTCTCAATCATCGATATAAGGGACATATAGAAAACAATAAGTTATTATTACTTTTATTTTCAGGTATAAATTTGTATTATCTTAATATTGTTAATACAAGTTTTCTTAATTAATACCGTGTTAGATTATTCACTAAAAATATTATATTATGAATCAACTATATATATATATATATATATATGCATTGATAAGGAATAAAAATGTTTGTGTATTTGGGTTAGTAAATATTTTTTCCTATATTTAGGATTTATTCATTAATTTTACACAACTATAAGTAAGTTTACACATTATATTTTAGTGGTTAAGTATGTAAGTAAAAGTATTTGATTTACCCTCTCCAAAGTAATAATAATAATGATTATTATTGTTTTAATATACACTGTGCAGAATCAAGTTATTGTTTTATAAATTGGCCACTCGGCCATTGGTGTACGTAATTTATTTTAATCACTTTGATTATGTTTCACGCCAGTATTTGAATTTTATTAGTTTATTAACTGGTAGTTTTAATGACTTTATTTGAAACACATGGTCAAATATAATCATACCCCCATATAAATTGTAGTCATTATATTTATTTTCCTTATTCATTAATTGTAAACTTGTATGCTTTACAATTGAGGCAAATATCTATTTTAAAAATATATAATTCATTCTCTTTTCCTTTTATATGGATCCATATAGGTTGGAATTTTGGGTCACTTTTATTTTAGACTAGCTAATTATTATCACCTGGTTCTTCTTACGGGATGTGTTTTATAATACGTTCTATATCGAGCCTGTTTATTTGGCTCAATGAAAATCCGATAAACATAGGCTAATAAAAAGGACTAAAAGTGGTGTTTTGTAGCAATCATCTTGAAAAAAAATAGTGGACATAAATTTTAACTAGTCTATATACTAACCGGATGTCCAAGTTATGTCCATGCAAAATTTCTGCCCAATTGGTTTACTAGTTTTTGGCTGAAGGAATTACAGACAGACACAAATTCATTTCATAGTATTTTTTTAATGTTTGATGACATGCTACTCAGCAGAAAATAACTAAGGAGGAATACTTGGAGGAGATCCGACATAATTACCTTTCATTTTAAAAATAGTTACAAAATAAGATCACGGGTGTTTCAAAATTGCATAGTAAGATTAAATTAAACATAAATTTACTGAGTCTAAAACTATTTAATATTATCTATTAAGTGTAGTAAGTTCTTAATATATGTTACATGCAACGTGGTGCTAATATATCCGAGCCAAACGGTCATCCAAGATAGTGTGTGTTGGATAAAAATGGTTATTTTCTTGGCCCATGACGTCTAGAAAAAATAATTAACTGGAATTGTTTGTCTAAAAAACGTATATCAACGTTTTTGCATCACGTTGTTAAGGGCACCACCTAACTTTATAGTGCGGTATTTATTATGTGAAAAAACGGTACAAAAACTTTAAAACCACTAACACAGTTTTTCAATTATCTTGGAATGTAACGGTCTTAAATTAATACACATTTAATTTATTTGTTTGAGAAAGGCTAGAAAATTGTTGATAAACGTAATTTATTTTGAAATCAAAGCTCCTACATTTCGCGTAAAATGTTGTTTAAAATCAGGATTCATGCTAATCTAAGATACTTACTTTTTTTACATGATATGAATTAAATTGTAAGGTTTTTAACCCCCTGGTGGAAATAGATAGTATATATATCCTCCATTTCGTCCAATTATTAAATAGCTTCAAATTTATGGTCATTTGCAACGCTTCTCAGCGGTATTTTTTAAGATGGGGATGTAATGGACGCGAGAAAAGATCATTGTTTTAGCAGTTTTTGAAGCAAAACATTTTTTGGTGAAAATAAAATAAAATATTTTCCCAGAAGAAACATAGAGTTTAATTTTCTTCACATGTTGATATCAACAGTTCTCGAATATCTATCAAGGATTTCCTGGAGTTTAAGGACAACTTTTTCTCTTACCTTAAAAATTTCTCATCTATTGCCGCTATGCTCATGACAGATCTTCAATAAATTGTAAATATCATCATGTGGAGAAAATTAAACTCTTATGTTTTTACTAAAGCAATATCTTTTATTTTGGCAAAAAAAAAGTTTTGCTATAAAAAATGTAAAAACACTGATCTTTTTTCATCCCCACCTTAAAAGTTATGAATGCTCTGAATTCCCTCAACTATCAAAATTGAATCCCAAAAACGTCCCAGAGCTTTAGTTTTGTATTCTTTATGTTGCTATTATAATATAAGTTTCAAATATTTTCAACTTTTTTCTTCCAATTTTCACTTCACCCAAGTATCCTCAAACGTTAAAATGGTTTTAATATAGTATATCTACTAACATGTTGAATAAAGAAGTTGTTACAAAAGAACAGAAGGCATTTTTCAATTACTATTTTTTGAATATTTTTTCCGACAACCCAAATATAAATTTAAAAAATTCAGATTCAGTGTTATTTTTGCAGCATAACATAATGTTAACATCTTGATTAATAATTTAACATGGAATATCACACTTAAAAAGGAATATATTCTCTCGAACCTGTACTACGTAATATTTAGTATAACTCCAATAATAATCTGGACCACTCGGGACTGGTGCAATTCGGGTGATAAAAAATCCTGATGATCCGTAGACAAATATGTATTTGTTTCCATACCAAAAACAATTTATTTGAAATTGTATAGTGCGATACAATACAAAATTTTACTTGTAAACCGGTAGTTTAAATTAATGCACGTAGCTAGTGTTACTAAGTCACCCTTTTCCAATGATTTCCATTAATCTCTAATACGCTTTGTTACTTATAATAATTATGGTACTGCACTAAGTATTAAATGTAAGAATTAACGGAGGTTGGAGGATCAAGGTTGTACTGTATTTATGATACAGAACACTACTAAATTGATACTAACATTTTTTAATCCAGAGTAGCGTATTTGCGTATAGCCCGAATGGGTAATAACACGCAGTGCTAAAAAAAAAAAAAATNAGTTTCCTTTATAATGATAGATACGGGTGTAAATAATTTTAATGGTGACTATTTAATAAATACAAAATATTTATCTGGCAAATTTAGTGTGGCATCAATCCACAACACAATTAATATAAGGATATAGAACCTATTCAAACATTTAAATCGAGCTAAGAGTTTTCTAGTGATCGATTGAAGGTGAACCAACCGGGGATGTAACTCAAGACAGTCTTCTTATCATATTTAATTACGTTGTTTACTTTTATACTGACGTGGTTAGTCATAAAAATGATGTGGCTGACTCTGATTGGCTAAGGTACATTCTCACCTGGGTGTTTCCAAGTTAATTACTTGTCCCCAATATGGTTTTACATCCCGGGATTCAATCCTCGGTCCCGGCACAGATTTATCTGATTGCCAAACCCTTCCTTCACCTCTGACAAGACGTGTATTAAAGTGTATTAATCACAACTTGTGAATGTGTGGAATGCCAGGCCTCCACCGTGGTTCGGATTCCACGTTAAACTGTAGGCCCTTCATTTTCATCTCACAATCACCCTACCATTCCACATTAGCGTAAGTGCGCACAACCCGAACGGATAGTAAGACGCGGTGCTAATAATAATAATAATACACTGAGAGTGTTTTTCATTAATGGATCTACAAACTACTTTCACGCAAATGTTGTTACATTCCTTCTAACATATTACCTTTCTAATTTGTATACCATTACCGTAATTAATAGCCCTACACACGTAAAACCCAAACAGGTATTAAATTGCGATGGTAAGATAAATAAATGCAGCACTGTAATGATGATATAAAACTACACACAACAAAAAGTCACATTCTTTTCCGTCAACTTAGCCCGCTCTCATCCTGACCTGAACGTATGGAACGAAACGTTAAAGGGATGAAATGAACAAGGCGTAGAGGTGAAAAATTAACCGTGAAAACATTATGATGGTTCGAGCGGGTTCAGTGGCGGATTGCGAGGGAGGGGTCATAGAGAGAGGATGAGAGCTTGGTGGTGGGATCTGAATTCAGGACATGGGGACACGTGGGGTGAAACTCAGCCTACCATCACACACACACACACAAGCACACCCACGCACACACATGAGTCAGCCGGCAGGGAAAGAGAAATTCCAGTCATTAGGGATATATTACCTTCTCTACAGGAGCACTAAAATGTTAAGTGCTGTTTTCATGCGGGCAGTTTGTAAAGTAGTACTCCGGGCTAGTTAAACACATTTAGTAGGACACTAATTGTCAAGGTGAGTGTGAACGCTAACATGCTTTTCTCTTATTCAGGTGACCAGGGTTTGATTCTGTGCAAGTTATAAATTATGAGCTATCTGAAGGGGATGTAGGTTATTCCACCAGAGTTATTTCCCCTGCACTCAAAATCGTACACTACTGATATATTTTGATATTCAGTCTCTTCGTTCTGACGTCTGAATAGTTATAGTAGGATTTTGATAGGCGTTTTTGAATATACTAACTTTTTGGAGGACGGTGAGTTGACACAGATAACATGTTACTAAGGTATATGTGTTATTTGATGGGTTTGATATTATTTATAGAAAGTAATAGCTGTAGATTTCACGACTTGACGTATGAACACGTGAAAGTAGATCTAGTAGTGTGTTAGATAAAGCACTTTTTATGAAAATTTTACTGAAGTTTATATTGCTACTTGTTAGGAAATTGGCACTAATGGAGACCAATGGAAAACTTAGGAAACTGTTGTCACAATTTAATGTTATCAGTTTTTCAGTATTTTCAAGAAGATAAATATATATATTTTGTCTAAGAATAACTAATCCCTTTATGTTATTTTTAAACTAAATCCTTAGAATTTAACAATGTTCACTTAGAACTGAATTCAACAACCCTAATAATTTATATATCAGTGAGATGGTTTTACGTAGTAAGAGCTTTACTTTATTAGGGTTATGTAATTTAATATTAAAGGTTGCCATTTTTGTAGTTTCTGTCAAATAAGAAAATAGAAATGTAACGTTTAATTTTGACAGAACATAAAATTATATTTACTTATTAAGTACCGAACCACACTGTAATTGGACATAATTATGTAATTGCCAAGCTTATAACTGTGGTTGACTGGTATCGCAATGGACCTATTCATCGTTAACAGGAAGGTCGGGATCCAGACCCCAGCTGAGTGCACTTGGGACTGTTAGCCCCCAAATAATTTTCACTGAGGTGTTGATCCCCCTATTTTCTAATAATGGGGGTGCTTTCATCCACTCTTCTCAGACTCCCTTTTTTTGCGTGTTTTCGTTTGTCTACTGCTTATTAGTAACAGTTTGGGTTGTACGCATTTTTTATGAGATTAATAGAGCAGGGATGAGGATGGTATCATTTACCCTCATCTACATGGAGGAAGAGTCGTAATTAATTTAATAGAGAGCAGCCTCAGTACACCTAGATGGGATTCAAACACTAGCCTCAAAGTAACAAGGTAGGACTCAACCAAACAAGATGAGCCTGACATTTAGTCATCATGCTCACCAAGGTAGGTCCAATTGTATAGATTATTATGTTTATAACACCTCATACCTATCACATTAACGTAATTAATAAATATGCTTACAATCCAAACGGGTATTAAGACATGGTTCTAGAAAATTAGAAAATAGTGGACCAACTTCAAATCCATCATTGAAAATTCTCTTAATTCAACAAAAATGTACCTTTGCTACTGTCAGAACTGGCTCTACAGATCAGTAATTTCACGGCCGGAATAAATTATGGTGGCTGCCTAGGGGAAGAGGACATATACCTGTGATACAAATACTGAGAAAATAAAATTCTAACATACCATATTCCCATTCCAAGGATAAAAGAATCTACTTAAGCCAAATACCTAATAAACTCCATCTCACGAAAGCTCCAAAATTGGCAAACACTCCATCTACTCCTACATATAACCGAGAAACAATTGATTTTATTTCCTAATAAACTTCCACAATTACTCTAGTTGACAAAATCTGTAATTTTTACAGCAGAATTTTAATAGCTTCATTAAATATTGTTTACGTTTTTGAATATTATTTTGCACAATATTTTTCACACCATGAAAATCAGGGTTTGTGACTGCAACCTGTAACTCTCAAATCAAAATCAGACTAAAATCTCTCTCAAAACTGTTTGGCAATTCTATCCATCCAAAAAAAAAAAGCACTAAAGTAAATGTAATCACATTTTTGCGGTCAAAGCTGATAACATTTTAATGTATTATTATTTAGTACGTAATGATTATGTGCATTAAAAGCGACAGATGTGGATCACATTAACTGACTTACGGATACGTAAAAGATGATCTAGTAGATTTTCTATCAGTCAGAAAATAATCTTCATACTAGCATTGGAGTGTAGAAATCTCGCTATAAGAAGGATCTTATCCGAATGTTTTCAAATATATTACATCTTCTGTCATTCACTGAGTCGCCAAGCCTTGTGTGTTCTTCAGCTGTGGGTTAGTTATGAGTGATTGTGCAAACTTTTACAGCTTTAATATGAGAAATGAGTCCTGCAAATTGTTGATAATATAAATTTAATCCAATATAATATATCTAAAAGCTTTTTCCTATGAAGATTTGCTTCATTAAAAAATAAGTATAATATTGTCAAATATATTTAAGATTTTATAATATTAAGAACGTTTAAACAAACATTAGTATTCATATTCACGTTAATTATTTATATAATATGCTTTTATACCCTCACAGAAAGATCATCTTGTAAGTCATTCACTCCGCTCTTTCAATAGAAGAAGACTATGAACACCTAAACCTATTGTAGTAGCCTACAGTATGGAAAATACAAATGCACGCTTGCTTATTTGTTTGAATTTGACTGAGAGCCTGGGTTTGATTCTACTCAAGATGTGGTTTATAGACTCTCTCCCTAGAAAGTATTGTGCATCTACTTTTAAAACAAATGATATAGAGTACCACACATATCTTCTTGCGCCTTTATCTAGATCATACTAACAGTCATAAGATATGTGAAACAAAATAATATACATTCTTTAAAAAAATAAAGAAAAAAAGATCATCGCATTTCACTAAAGAGCATATATAAAATAACCGACATATTTAGAGAACTATACGCCTATTATTGTATTTTGTGAATTTTCAACTCCCCATTTCCCAGAGATTTATTTGAAATAATATCTACCTATAATTCAGAAAATATTGATTTTATTAAATATTCTTTTCAAATAAATGTTGTTTATTTTTAAGAGTACCACAACCTTGCAATGATAAGTTATTTCGTATTTCAAAAATTTGCGGAGATACGATCAAAGTTGGAGATATAACCACTTATGTAAAGTAACCTCTAAGTCTCTTTCATGGGAAAATGAGATGCACTAATTTATTTGTGATTCAAACAGTACTTAAATACGAATTTAAATCAAAATTGTTTGAGCCAATTTCGAGAATATCAATTTTTTCTCTTTTTGCCGTTAAGTAAACTATCCTCAATTTTAGGGCAAGATAGATTATTCCCAAAATAATTATGAGAAACCCTATGTAAACCTTAAATAACAAGTTTTAACCTAATCGGTGAATTGATTTCTGTCCTAGTTCCAGTAACAGACAAATGGCATCGCAAAAAATACCTTTTCGGTTTCATGAAGTCGATATCTACGTCGATATCTATCAATATATCTAGTTAGATTTTTTGACGATCACAATACTTTCTTTCTCAAAGGGGTCGCCATAAAGTATACATAATCCGTAACCATTACCTATATCTTAAACCACAAAATAAATAAAAGTGATAGTCTAAAATATATTTAATATTAGGCATTACATTTTGAATAAGAGAGTCGTTAACCCTTGTTTTTAAAAAGTGTACATTAAAGATCGAATAGCTTCTATCAAAGTATGATATTGGTCGACACAAAATTATATAAACTCTAATCAACAGCGAATTTTTAACGTATTGCTTTATTTGAAATCGTATAAACCCGTTCATATTGGTATCTTCCTAAACCACCCGCCATGCTATTTATTACAAGGAAGAATAAACCTGACTTAACTATCTCATAAACAAAATCATTCAAACTCTACCCGCATCAAATATCTCGCTCCTAAAACTACACCTTTATTTTCCAGGCGACTGGGAATTCCAATATTAATTTCAAAATATTGCTCCATCTCGTTTTCACTGCTCGGATATAGCCTCGTTTAATCCACTTTTATAGTTGTGTAAATGAGGGCGTTTGAAAATGCTGGTGCTGCTCGCTGGGTTTTTTTTCCTCTAAGTTAGAGTCGTATTGGACGAGTTTTGTCCCGGAATTATATCGCCCGCAGGTCTGACCTGGAAAGAAAAGAGGTAAGGGAGGTTTAGTAAGGTATGAAGGGCTGTTATTGGGCCCGCTTTACATGCCATTTAGGGCAGTAGGACACCAGGGGTAACATATTCTTCTGTTCTTAAACACACTATTTTCTCTCTCCCTTTATTTTTACCTTCAATTGCATTTCTTTCCAGATTTTTTTCCCTTTCACTGCTATTTTTCTTCCTATTCAACCCTCATTATTTTTGTATTTCTCTCTTTACTTCTTCTCTCTGTTTTTTCTCTTGAGCTACAGATTCGCACTAGTGACACGGTTGCCTGTGTGCTGTGAATTTCTGAGAAACATACAAACTTTCGTCTCACACACCTTGATGGCTTTGCAGGCGTTTATTTCGTGAACATTTTAGAAATTTGGGAAAACTCACGCATTTAATATAATCATAGGTGGAGATATACTCGTAATATTCTTTGGTAGAGCTTTTAAAAAAATACAAACATACTCGTATGCGTTAAAAATCGATAATATATAGCCATTTTATTAGTTAATAAATAGGTATTGATAATATATATCTAAAGTATCAGCTAAAGATCATATGGCATGATGTATGAATAGGTGAACATTGAATTCATTATCTTTTATAGATGTCAGATAAGGGTTTTTATATGACAATTGGACTGTACTGTACCTGCATTGGAGCATTCTTTTCTTTACTCGATCCATGATCGTTATATGATCAAGATTGTTTCAAATGTAATGTGAGTTTTTAAAATCACATCAAAACCAAATACCTTAATGACTACAAGCTGAAAGAAAGTAGTTCTTATTAAAGCCTGTTTGTAATAATAATGCCTAGGCTTAACCACAATGCAGGACGTAGTGTTTATTGTAGTAATTGCTGGTCTTCAAACTTTGTTTGTCTTCAGTTCATCCTATTATATTCACGGTAGAGGAATTCTAGTGAAAATTCATCACGCTGGATGGACGTGTTTTTTTTAAATTAAAAATAATCGATTAAAATAGCTACTAAGGCTTGAAAAAAGACAGCACTTAATAAAACTTTTATGATGTCCATGAAAAATTAAACCTGACAGGGATTTAAGACTTAGACCAGTAGATTTAACGCACCCATGTTCTGCCAACTGAAATCTCTGGGTAGAGCAGCATCTCATAAGCATGAAAGTAATGTGCTTCATATGAACTAGAATTTTTCAAAGACATAATTTCAACACCCTTGATTATTTTCAATATTCCTCCCGCTTACGTAAAGTCTACTGAACTTGTTCTGCACATAAAGAAACTCTCGCAAAAGTCATAATACAATAGGAAACTATTACTCATCTGCGAAAGATAAATTTGAACCAACCTCTCATGTCAACTCTAATCAGAGGCACAGTTCACTAGGGTGTGCATAGTAGAAAACTCCAGCCGGAGAGAACCAAGGCGTCCAGGAGGGCCTCAGTAGCGCAGTTAGAAATAACAATTTCAAGTATGAAGAAAATTCAATTGTATCCATCAAACAAAAAAGTAACCTTAAATAATCCTATCAATTATACGGCATTAGGAACTCGAAAGTTAATTGTCACTTTTACAAAAGTACGCCACTCTTGAGCTAGTACTATCCAGTTCACCTAATTACACCCTAAGCCTAGCTTGAGCGAGTTCTATCCAGTCCACCTAATTTCACCCTAAACTTATCTTCAGCAAGTTCTATCCAGTCCACCTAATTACACCCTAAGCCTATCTTGAGCAAGTTATATCCAGTACACCTAATTACACCCTAAACCTATCTTGAGCAAGTTCTATCCAGTCCACCTAATTATACCCTAAACCTATATTGAGCAAGTTCTATCCAGTCCACCTAATTATACCCTAAACCTATCTTGAGCAAGTTTTATCCAGTCCACCTAACTACACCCTAGGCCTATCTTGAGCAAGTTCTATCCAGTCCACCTAATTATACCCTAAGCCTATCTTGAGCAAGCTCTATCCAGTCCACCTAATTACACCCTAAGCCTATCTTGAGCAAGTTCTATCCAGTCCACATAATTACATTCTATCCCTATCTTGAAAAAGTTCCATCCAATCCACCTCATTACACCCTATCCCCCTACCTTGAGCTAGTTATATTCAGTTCACCTCATTACACCCTGTCCCTATCTTGAGCTAGTTATATCCAGTCCACCTCATTACACTCTATATCTTTTAGGTCCATTCTAATGCTATCCGCGTCTAGGTCTTCCCAATGGTCTCATCCCATTTTGATTGCCAATCAGCACTCTGAACAAGGTTCTAGAATCTCCCATTCACGCTGCACGTCCTGCCCACCCTAATCTGCAAGATTTTACTATCTTAACAGTTTCTTGCGTTAAGTACTGGGTATTTAACTCATCACTATGCAACCTCCCCCACTACCCAGTATGTTCATCCCGTTATTGACCAAATATCTTTTTAAACACCTTTTTGGCGAACACCCTAAATTTTTTACTAAACCTATACGTTTCTTTAATTACAGCTTAAGTTTAATCTCTTAATACAAACTCAAAAAACAAGATAGATTATTGGCTAGCTGAAATTGACTGAATATTTTTTCTTCTTTTGGTTCTAGGAAATGAGATGACGCTCCCATGTAGGTATTATTGATTTAAATACCCCAATTCTATAATCATAATTAACTGACGAGGCCTATTATTGTTCACTTTACAAAATTATAATTGATTCGAGGTTCTGTTGGTTCTAGCTTCTCTAATCAACGGAGAGAACTTCCCTTTTTTTAAAGCAGATTGTTACATAAGTCCTCTACGGTACGTACGGTACGTTTTAAACGTTGGTTGCTGACGTGCTGATCTATGGGTTGGATATGTGGGGATAGTGTATCTTGAATTAGTGTGGAGAGAGGATGGGAAAATCAAAATTATGATGATAATATATGTTTAAATCCACTTCAAGTACACCTAGTTAAGACTATAACCTTAACCTTCTGGTCACCAGCAATCCAGTATATTGCGAGACTGACGCTTTTTGAACTTGTCACCACCAGTACAGGTAAATACAAGTTTTAATCTTTAGGAATCTACCAGAATTTGCCTAGAGGGACCACGTGTTTAAAAGAAACAACTAAAATCCATGGTGTTTAGGATTGAACCACTCGCTTCAGTGGCCACGTGGTTTAAGGTGCTACTCTCACAATATACTAGACTGCCGAAGACCAAATCGGGGCTCGATCGTTTCGGGTGCACTGAGGATTTTTTCTAAATGGTTTCCTTCCACTCTCTCTCCATGCAAATTCTGGTGCACTTCCTCTAAATTAAGTCTTCATAGTCTTAACACAGTATTGTGATTAGTATATGGGTGTATAGCCCAAATGGGTGGTAAGACGCAATTCAAGAAAAAAAAAGTCTCGTGCCTTTTTACCATGTGAATCCCAGTGTTGGTAATTGCATTATTGTAATAAGAGAATGATTCTTTGTCCCGAAAAAGGTTTTTATTAGGGTTATCAAACTCGATTCCTCGATACCTTGATACCCTCGATTCTTACTGGTATCGAAAGAATCGAGAATGGATCTTAACATTACGACTATCGATACTTCGAGTCTTTGCTCTCAATAAAACTGGCAATTAAACAAAAACGGCAACATTCAGAATAGGTAATAATCGATTATCTCTCATATTAGTTTAGTTGCCGTTTCACTTAAATACCGGCAACTTTTAAATATACCGTATTTCCCCAAATATAACACGAACCTGACATTTTGAGGTGTTTTGAATGAAAAATAAAATGAATGGTCTCTAATATAGTAGGACATGACATTATGACAGTAACAAGAGGTAAAAACTTAACAACTTTGACATACTTTTTTAAAAGTAAAATTTAAGTGAGATTGTCAGAATACATGAATCGATTTTAAACAAACAATCGATATATAATACGTAGAATAGGGATGGCAATTTTCTGTAATATAACGATATATTTATCATTAATTGATACATCATAACGTGTTATATTGAGAGTTACGATATTTCGATCAAATTAAGATGGCCGCTCTCTTGTAATTATATTCGTTGTCACTTTCAATTTTTTATTTTTTATTTAGCTCTTTGAATAAGACAAGTTTAATAAAAATTAACTAAAAAACGTTAGTTTTATTTTAATTCAATAAATTTAGAGCGTAGTCCAATATATCGTTGCCAAAACACTTCATCACTAATTTCTGGCGAGCTAACGTGCGTAGGGTCAGTTATGGCGGACAACTTTATATTTTTGTAGCGTGTGAAAAGTGTTCTTCTTTCTTTTATAAAATCCGCAAATTATTTTATTAATTTCGAGTTTGTATGTATTTTTTTGTTTTTGATTTTCAGTTTTGAAGACTTTCAGTGTGTTTAGTAAATATCTATAAGTTCGTGAGATTAAAGTTTCAAGCGACTATGGGTTGGTTAAAATGGTCGAGTCCAAGTTTCGCACTGAGTGGAGGGGGGGGGGAGGGGAGTAGTGTATCAGGCACGTTAAATTTTATGTACAATAAAAATTATTATTAAATATCCAATAGTGTTTTACTGTTTTTACAAAGATAATCTCTTTTATTTGACAAATAATAGTTACAGAATAAGTTTTTAATTTCAAGCAGCCCTACTTAAGTATTTTAAGTCCCTACCAGTACAGTACTTAAATATTCTTTCCAATGTTATTAATTCAAAACAATGCACGTACATTTAACGATCCTATTTGGTGAATTGAATAGACTTGTGTTCTCAACAACTATTTATTATATCATTTATTAATTTTTACTTACAAATCTTTGATTCAATGAGGCTTCATTTGTAGGTAATAATACATGTTTTCTATAATGTAATTCCTAACTATTTTATTATTTTGATTATATGATTTAATACTTGGTCAAATTGATATTATTTTTTGTTAAAATTGATAATTTTTCTTTTTAAATTTTTTTTTTTGGTATTACTATGAACGTTTTTTAGTTTTTGGTATTTTGTTATGAAGTTGAATACCTGGACCTGTATATATATTTTTATATGAGGTTGGATGCTTGAAAAAAAAAATGGAAAAAAGTTTAAGAATCGGAATCGAGAATCGAAAAATTAAGGTTGATTTTAAGAATCGGAATCAAGAATCGGAATCGAGAAAAACAGGTATCGTGACATCTCTAGTTTTTATCATAGAAAAATGTAAAAATACGGACATTATCTTGCGTTCCCTTACATCCCACTCTAATCGGTACTACTTTATGTCAACCGGAAGGTGTCACGTTGAGCGCACACGGAGTTTCGATCTAAAGCGCCACCTCGTAGGAAGTTTAACGTTAAGTGGCAGACAAGTGTGCTCAGTGGGCCGGAGTGGGCGAGTGTTAACACGGATATCCTAGCGGCCATCCTCGCACCCTCAGACGACAGTGCGTGCTCGGAATATGACCTCAAAACACACTCCACGGCGAGACGTAGAGAGGTTAGGGGGATGAAGGATGAAGTTTTTACCTCTCTGAGAGAACGAGCTGGGGGGGTGGGGAAGGTTGTGCCAGATAAGGATATGAAATATCACCGATGACAGTACTTCAGGTCCATGTTTCTTTCTTCCTCACACCTCGATCCTGTTTTAGTCCCTCCCCTTCCCGCCATTTCCCCTTCATTCTCTCTCTCTCTGCGCTCAGATATTTTCCAATATTTTCACCCAAGCCCCTCAAAAACCTTGATCCAAATCTTTACCTCTAACTCCTTATGGGAGGAGGTTAAAGAAGTAATTTAATTTAAAAGATATTATTCTTGAAATGGTTCTTTGAGGTTAATATTGTCAATGGGTCATAATTTTAGGGTTCGTATTAAACTAGAATTACTACTTTGATACTCCGCTAACTGTACTTGGCTTGAAGGGAGGATAAAGCATTACTAATTCCGCACCATTCTCATAAACGAATAATAAAAAATATCCTCTCACACCCGTTAAAAATTATACCCAGGGCGCCTAAACAAGATTAAAAAAAACACTATAAATTATATGCTGTAAATTCTCTTTCCCTCCGTAAGAACCATAAGACACTAGGCATTATTAGTGTAGTCAACGGTTTCATTAGCTAAAGTTAGACACACTAGTCATGTAGTCAACTGTCTCTTTAGTAAGAGCTAGACACACTATTCATCTAGTCAATTGTCTCAGTAAGAGTTAGACACACTATTCATGTGGTCAATTGTCTCCTTAGTAAGAGTTAAAGACACTATTTATGTGGTAAATTGTCTCCTTAGTAAGAGCTAGACACACTATTCATGTGGTGAATTGTCTCCTTAGTAAGAGTTAGAGACACTATTCATGTGGCCAACTGATTATTTAATAAGAGCGAGATACACTATTCATGTGGTCAACTGCCTCCTTAGTGAGCTAGACATTGGTCAAACATACATCCTTATTAAATCTCAAGGTCACTAAGCGTGTTGTTAACCATATTTTCCAGACAGGCACTTTGGTAGAAACTAATTATTAATTTCTAGCATATTAGACAGTCAATCTCATCCCAGCTTCCCAATATTCATGTTTTAAAGATTGGCTATGTCATACGTGAATTTTTCCCACGTTCTTGTAAACACCAGTTAGAATGGCGTACTGAGGGAGACGTGTGAGTGAGGACGTCAGGGAGAAGAGGAATACATGATCGAGAGTATCGACAAGAAAAATAACATATTGATAAAGTCGTGGATGTGAGTATGTTCAAGAATGTCTTGGAATAGGTTATTTTTTTATAGTAATAGCTTTGAAGAAAAGACTAGGCTATATTTCAGATGTTGTAAGAGTAAAAATACTTTTTTAAATAAAATAAAATTGTCTTGTGTTTTGATATTTAAAAAAATAAATCTCTTGCTGAGGGAGACAAGGTAAAGTCGACGATGTAATATGAAGATATATAAGTTAGACACACTATTCATGTGGTCAATTGTCTCCTTAGTAAGAGTTAAAGACACTATTTATGTGGTAAATTGTCTCCTTAGTAAGAGCTAGACACACTATTCATGTGGTGAATTGTCTCCTTAGTAAGAGTTAGAGACACTATTCATGTGGCCAACTGATTATTTAATAAGAGCGAGATACACTATTCATGTGGTCAACTGCCTCCTTAGTGAGCTAGACATTGGTCAAACATACATCCTTATTAAATCTCAAGGTCACTAAGCGTGTTGTTAACCATATTTTCCAGACAGGCACTTTGGTAGAAACTAATTATTAATTTCTAGCATATTAGACAGTCAATCTCATCCCAGCTTCCCAATATTCATGTTTTAAAGATTGGCTATGTCATACGTGAATTTTTCCCACGTTCTTGTAAACACCAGTTAGAATGGCGTACTGAGGGAGACGTGTGAGTGAGGACGTCAGGGAGAAGAGGAATACATGATCGAGAGTATCGACAAGAAAAATAACATATTGATAAAGTCGTGGATGTGAGTATGTTCAAGAATGTCTTGGAATAGGTTATTTTTTTATAGTAATAGCTTTGAAGAAAAGACTAGGCTATATTTCAGATGTTGTAAGAGTAAAAATACTTTTTTAAATAAAATAAAATTGTCTTGTGTTTTGATATTTAAAAAAATAAATCTCTTGCTGAGGGAGACAAGGTAAAGTCGACGATGTAATATGAAGATATATATATATATATATAATACTATCGTTTCCATCGCAAAGGAAAAATAAAACAACTCTTCCTGAGAAGAAACAAATTAAACTGATTTAAATAAAATATATATTTTTGATTAAAAGGTAGTTCTTTGGACGCAATGACTTACGGGAGTTAGTTGCACACGTAGCCGGGTAACATATAGTGGAAAGTAACATACGGCCACATTCAGTAGAAGTAATGAACGTGTTAGCTCGACCCGGCGGGATGGATTCAACTGAGGCGGTACTGATTTGTGTGGTCACACGTGAATCATGTATTGATTGCCTCCCCCCTTCCCCTCTCTGCCCTATCAGTTCCCCCACCCCTTTGTCCTATAAACTTTCCCGCGCTTTAGGATCGGATGTGCTTTATAGCGGACCAGCCCCTCTCCCCTACCACCCTAGCTTACTCATTTTATTCCCGTATTGATATGGCGCTATCATTTCTCCTTTGGGTCACGTCACATGTTTCTCTCAATTATGACCTACTCGGTGACAGTTATGACCACATTTCGGCCGTTTTGCAATCACCGTCTTCAGAGGGTGGATCATAAACTCTCGTATGTGTGTATGTGTGACCTGTATGGTTGGCTTCATTTTGAAGTTATGAAACAATTATACACATGCTGGGATTGGTGTTTCAGAAAAAAGTGATTAATCATGCTTGGTTTAATTCATAGACGTAATCATCACATTTCAGTTGGGTACTTATAATTAGTAACTTCCCCAAATAAAGGGGCCCAAAGGCCTTAGTGAAATCAAAAGAGAAGGGGAGTAAGGAGTAAAATTGACCAAGATAAAGAACATGATTTGTATGCATAAAAAAAAGAGTTTAACTAAAGGGATATATTTCTTTTAATTAACGAAGAATGTTTTAACAAAAAAATACAAACTTAAAAATTGTAATACATTATAATCTAGTTTCAATAATTTACTAAAACAAATTAAGGTGGGAGTGTAGGGGACACGATAAAAGATCAGTGTTTTTGCAGTTTTTATACCAAAAATTAAAGTTTTTTTTTTTCAAAATAAATAAAATATTGCTTCTCTAGAAACACAGTATATAATTTTTGTTCACATAGTGATATCAACAGTTCTTGAATATCTGTAAAGATTATAGCAATACTAGATGACAAACTTTTTAAATGAAGAAAAAAAGTTTTCATTAGATTTTAGGACACCCTTGAAAGATATTCAAGAACTTTTGATATCATCATGGGAATAAAATTAAACTCCAAACTGGACAAATGTTTAATTTATTTTGACCAAAAAAGTTCTGCTATAAGAACTTAAAAAACACTGTCCTTTACTCACATCAACTACATCCCCACCATATTTTCTTCACCTTTCTGTCCTAAAGAATGAGATGAGGCTCATATGAAGGTGTTATTAACTTAAACGTTTCAATAACACCAATGCAATATTAGCTGATGAAGACAAGAATTGCTTAGTGTGCAAAATTACAGATAGATAATAATTTTGTAATTGCTAACTTCAATAACTAAGCTAATTAATTAATTAATTTTAATAGCCGAAGTAAACAAAAATACACCATACAAAAAATATTTGTAGCACTTGCTGTGAATACTTCGAGTAACAGCTGATTCGCGCGAAAATATCATGAATAGATAGATCTCGCCAACCTCTTAGAGAGTTCGACCTCACCCTTCTCCTCTGCATCGCTTCGCCTCTACACAGGACACTTAATGTTCCATCAGTACATTTAATATTCCCGCTTCATCCACACCGCTTGCGAGTGATCGCTCATGTAGAAAATATATTTGCTATCAGCCTGGATAGGCACAGCTTGTGATGGCCACAGAAAAGAATTAGTATTAACCTTCACTCTTACAGACAAATGAGTCACTCTTTCAGCGAGGCAGACTCTTTAAATCTTTAGTATTGTATTACAATGTTTAAAGTAAGTATAGACATAACCAACAAGATTATTTACATAGTCCAAATTTTTAAGAAAGTAGACCCTAAAATAAAAATCTTATAAATACTTGTATGTTATGTGATTAATTATTTTATTTTAAACTAGCAGAATTACACGTTGCTAGCCGTGGATTACGTGGCTACCCATGGAAACGCTTTTCTTTGCTCCAAGCAAACAAAATAATCTCTTTATGTTATTTCTTAAGACACAGTTTTTAATTAATTAAAAAAAATCTAAATTTTAAAATTCTGGCTTCCAGGTGAACATGTTCATGGTCATGGGCTACTAATTGTATAATATAAAACCTCTGCGTACGATAGATATCGCGCAATGCTCATGACAAAAAACAAGCACTTCATTTTATTAATATGGAAGATAGAGTATAATAATAATAATTTGAAGTAACTAAACTTGAGACACAGCTGAACTGTCTCAATAATTCGTTCTCCTTATAAACCATATCTATTGATCGCAGTAGGTTACTGAATAGACTATGATAATAAGCTATACACATGTAATTTAGTTTAAATAAACTAGAATAATAATATATTTTGCTCTGTTTCTAATTTAACAAACATGAGAAACAGAAATATAAAACAGTTAGCTAATACCCACATCGGCCTCGTTTAGTGAGGAAGTATCAATCTTTCAGTACACATGGTTTAAAATAAGTGTCGTTTTGTGGGACAACTTCTTTATTCTCTCCAAGCTTATACATATTCCCTTTTACCTTTTATATAAAACTAGCTGGTGTCCATGTCAATAAGAAAGAGAGGTAAAAAAACTACGAAACTTTTAACCTTAAGGCAAAGAGGAAAACCTGTGAGCTTATCCAAAAAAAACTATATTTTTGGAAAGAGGGAGGGGGTATAACTAGAGCCCTTTTTCATGAAGTCTAGTTTCATTGCTCCCGAAATATGCTTAAAAGATTGTTAAAAGTGAGCTAGTGTCACATATTCCTATATCTATTTATATTAATAATACTCAAACTTTAGAGTTGTTAAGGAAAATTAATCCTGTTAGAATCTTTTGACTTTATTTTGACGTGAACCATATTTTGAAATAACGTAAATTAGAATAAAATACTATTGCGTTAGAGCTAAGCGTCTGCGCAGCAATTTATCACATACCGAGGTGGCTCCTTTAAAGTCCTGACCGGGTATACTAAAAGCGGTTTTTCCTTAATAGTGTTCCCCACTCTACTTCTAATAAAATTTGTCAAAATTTCTTCAAAATTATACCTTTCTCATCCCTAACACACCAGTTTAATTAAATGTGGATAGCCTGGGCAGAAACAAGTACAATTCTAGGGGCTTTTAACTAAAGTGCTTGAACTTTCGAGAAATATCGATACAAAATTATCTTAAGAATATATGTTTAGCTAAACATAACTATAAAACAGCAAAGCGTCAATTTAGGTATCATATTTAATTCCTCTACTTTATTAAAAGGGTCCAAAGTTCTAAACTAATTTTTTGAGACATAATAAGCCAAATGATTATTTTTATAGCCATATAAATATATTGAATTGGAAATTCAACCTTAAAAATTGTTATTGTACTGTACATAGATCAAAAATTAATAAATAACATTACTAAACATTACTAAAATTACCTTTAGAATAAAGGTTTCAAACATTCATTAGGCCTACTATTTGTTAGTTTACACTCAATACGGTAATTTGTAGAATGTTTATTTCTCCTCGATCATGAACAATAAACGTGAAACACAACTCGTGGGATTATAATCTCAAAATAAATGCTAGAATTATTGTATTTTTAAAAACAAAACAAATATTTGTACAGAGGACCTTCTAAGTAAAGATATGAGCTTGTAAAAGTGTCAAAATCATCCTTATGTCAAAGTGATAGCGAGGTAATCCTAGTGAATAGCTTGATGTCATGCGTGTCATAAGGCGAGAGAAGGAAGAATCAAGATACACTTTGTTGAATAAAAAAACTCACACTTTGGCTCAGAAAGAGTTTTTTGGTTTTTGTGAAGACAATGGATTTCTTACTTTTCTGTCGAACGTTTAGTTTATATAAGAATATATACCATAAATAAGTTCTTATACTAAGTAGAGTAAATGGTTTATAGGAAAAGCATTTAAGAGAAGACAAAATAAATTGGTTCCCCGTCAACACTCAACAGTGATAAGATATTGTTTTAATACATTATTATTCACTTCGCTGGTTGCATAGTCTAAGGGAGGGCTATTCACTTTGTTTTCCATGCGGTAAACCCCAAGAATCATAATATTTGGTGGGCCAAACATTTAATTGTGTCTGGCCGTCGTTTTAAACGTTTTTTGAATATAACTTTGCGGTTTACAGGAGGAATGGGAGGTAGAAATGAAACAGAGTATATTTGTGTATATGTTTTATTAATCTATTTCATTGAAATTTAATATAAAAAGTTAGAATAAAATTATCAAAAATGAACAGATAAATCATATTAAAACCATTTAAACTTAAATTATTACTACTAAAATAAATATAATTAATAGGAAATGTGACCGTTCTGGTCCCTTATACGCTTGGAGAAATTTGGTTCATAAGTTGTCAAAGTGGTTCGGAGAGAGTCTTTAAGGCACTTGTTTCTCAGTGAGGTCCGGGTGTTGTATTTAATAGCGTTAATACTCAAAAAATATGATTCACTTTCATGACTTGATCGTGGTTAATAAAAACAAAGAAAGCTATTTTTTACGTTTGGAAACATGTTTGAATCAATGCCAATTCAAAACTGCACAATCCTTACATCTTGAAAGTGATCACTCGATAATGATCTCAGGTCAATATATTTTAACTGTAAAATTCATTCTTAATTTGAAGTAGAAGCTGTGACCATCTCCCAGAGAAAAAAAAACTTGTTCTTCGATCTTGAATGCATTTATAACAAATTTCATTATTTATTTATCAATGATGAAATATCTAAATAGATGCTAAAAGTTTTTCTTCAGATTACTCAAAAAGTTAATCGTAACAGGGCTAACACTTTTTGAAGGAGCATCAAGAATTTCACGCAATTTCGGAAAATGAATTAATCTCCCTAATGTAAAGGCCAAAGAAAATATTGCAAGATTTTCTTTAAATGCATTTAGATTTTTAACAAGATAATTTATACATTATTTTGTCTTTTCCTTGAATTTAATTATTCATTACATTACTGTGGCAAGTTACATCCTCCCTCACTGTCTTTGTAAAATAAAACACATGCTTATTAATTTTAATGGATGCTTGGATCAAAGTTTAAGGAGTTGTCTCAAACATTAAAATGAAATAAACTTTGTAGAGACTAACGCATAATTTTAATGGCTTTATCAACTAAATGAAAAATCGGGTAACAGATCAACACCCAAAATACAGAAAGTTCCGAAATCTTCGTTGAACAGTACCTTTAATATCTCCTAAATGAAAACAATAATAGATAATTGGCTAATGAACCATGGACGTGCTTTCTCAAGTCTCTTCAAATTAACACCACCTGTACCACGCCTTGAACTGTATCCGACAAGCACAGGAGTGATGCTGCTTTGTGTAGCCTCAGGTCAAAGGTAGGGCTACCAACTATTTTTGATAGAATCCCTGAACATTCAATCCAAAGCAGTAGTAGTACTATGAAAAAGAAAAACTTATTTTCAGTTTGGCACAAATAACTGTTTGTGTGCGATATCTCCGTTATTTATTAAGAGAGAACCAAAATTCAAAAATATTCTACTAGGTCACCTTATGCATGACATATGTAATTTTTTAATGTTAATATTTGATGTCAAGTAAATAGCGCAGTGGGAGGGAGAGATGAAGAAAGTTAATCAGAACACCTAATCAACACGAGCGCAAATTGAGATTTGCAGCGAGGAAGAAGAATGCGGGAATTAAAACAGTAACGTTTTGAAAGATATTTATAATTTTATCGGGTTTGTTTAAACTATCTACCTAAATACAATTATGGATAGTAGTGCAGTGTGTATTAGCGTAGACCAATACCGAAATAAATGTATTGGTTTCTGGGACATTATAATCTATGGTTTAAACGTTTACCATGCTATATTTAATTTAATTAAATTTTCAGACATTGGCATGCATTTTTAATAAAACTATACATTATTTAAGGTTTCTAGATCAGCTTATACCCTGAATTTTTTGTTTGGCTAAGACTTTGCTAATGCAATCTAGTAGTCATGATTAGTACCATGTTGTTTGTGGAATCTAGGGAGAATATAAATAAGACGTGTTTCTTGTTATGGATGATTAATTACCCGAGGGATTCAGGTGCTGGAGCATCCTTGTTAAGTCATGGGTTTGGGGGTATATCTCAATTACGCATTCATGGATACTACGCTAAAATATTTACCAACGTATAGACAGTTAGTTCAAACACCTTAGTCTAGTCTGCCGACTGAGATAGGGATTCAGTTCAGTTGGCTCCGAAAGTTCACATTAAATATCTATAATATTTTTGTTTTGTGTTTGTAAACACTTGACTTATTGGCGACTTGAGAGGTGATCTTAAGATAAGGCCCCGGGTTTTGTATCCTTGTGAAATACCAATATATTTCTCAACAAACGGCCATAAAGTTTATTAGGGGAACCTATCCACACTTCCCTTTTTACAAAGAGTAGTGTTATTTTTCTCTAACAGATTGGTCCAAAAGGAGTTTTCTGTCGTCTAGCTTTCATCTCGTTCACAAAGCTCATTGATCTTTTAGATGGGAGGTGTGTTTTATTTTACATCCCTCTCTATCCCCCTTACTCACTCGTGATATCAGCCAAGGAGTGAGTGAGTTAGTGAACTTTTGTGTGCGTTTGTGTCTCGGAAAAAGAAGCGGATTTGCAAATAACATGTGAGCCGGAGAGTGAATACTGGTGAACCGATGTGATAACACATGAGACGAACACTCACTCCCTTCTTTCAACGCGCACACATGCACACACACATACCCACACAAGACCTAGTGTTGTTTACCACAGCGCTTGTGGGTGAGGTTCTTTGTGGAACGCCATCCAATACAATCCCCGTAGGGAAAAAAGATAAACGAATATATCCAGTCGATAAACTTGTATCTCTTTCCTCCTTGCCATGCCTTCTCAGCGTGTTAATCTTGATACTATACCAAGGGCATTTTTTTTAACACAAATTGGGTTTCAAATGAAAGTACACGAAAAAAAAAAGGTTGAGATAAGATTTAATACAGTGTTTATGGCCAAGCAAATGTGTAAACCCAGTTTTCCTACAAGTGGATATCTGACAGCTGTAAAAAGTTATTAATCTATTTTTATGTCAATCATGCTATCTGCAACTGAAACTTTTGAAATATTTATATATATACTATCAATAACTATGAGATAACACCAATAATTTAGTAAAATGTGATAAATGTTGACAGCAAAAATATATTTTATATTTTCTAAAGGGTGCTCTAAATGTCTATTCTTAGGAAAATCAAGGTATATACTATTTCAAACGTTTACATGCTAACTGGATTTTTGTTAGGGTTTTCCCACTATCTTCACACACAAGAGTGGGTGAACTTTCTCTAAAATAACCTTATCATCTTACATCCTTAGATTAATTTTTAATATTAGTAGTAACGCGTATCAAAACAATTTATTAGTAAATTGTGTTTGCTTGACGATATCTATATATGTTTTGAATTTTCATGTGTCTGACATAAAACAAACTTAATTATTAAATACTTACAAATTTTCTTTAATATTTCAATGGTACTTGAAGAAATGTAAAAAAAAAAACATGTATATTTATTTCAAGGAAAAAATATTATATTTTTATTAGTTGTTAGGACTTTAATGCAAACCAACACAAGGACTATTGGTGCAGCCCAAAAAAGGTTGATTATACTATACGGGTTGTTCCCGGGCCAAACGGCTGAACTTTGGGACGTGGTAGTGGATCAAAAAACTAACTCAAAACGTCTTTTGGAGATTTGCTAGTTTTCTAAATTCCACGAACACCTTCAGTACCAATGAACTGGCAGCCCTATTACATCAACTGGAACGCGTTCCAGTGGGACTTTGCGGAGATTCTACGGAATTAGCTCAACACCCTACGAAGCCAACCACGACAAACTTAAGAAAGATTTCGTTTCCGTTGTTTTCGTCTTTCTGTGAGTTGAGTAACTACAAAATTATTCGTCCAGTAGACCAGTAGACATGAAAGCTAGAAATAATAAATAACGTGTGTATAAAAGGTTAGAAAATAGATTAATTTAATGTTAGACCTACATATTTAGGAATTTATTCTTACAGTTATCCAAGAAAGAACAGAGAATCGATAATTAATTATATACAATCGGTTAAAATTTTTAATTAAATCAGGAAGTGAAGGAATGAAAAATTACAGAAAACCTAAATTCCTACCTAATAATTGATGACTTTAAATATAATGACTTTAAAAATACAAACACTAATTAATCGTATTATACAGTTAATAAATATGAAGCGACGTCTTGATACGATTTTATTTCTTTTCTGAATTTTTCAAAAATAAGCTTGGTTCATTATTATAGGATACAGAATAATATAATATAAATTTAACTAATAGAACTAAACTATACATTCCCTGTTGATAGATACGGTAGGTTTTTCATTCGACACAAACAATTTATTTCTGTGTTCCGTTTCTTGGTATCCGCTCGAGCTATCAGAAGATTTACATTGAAGTAATAGGAACGAGGAGGGTTGAATTTAGAGGAATTGTTATTGTTATTATTTCTTTGTTTATAGGCATTAGTGCCAAAATATTTGAGGGATCTAACGTGCACTTTTTAAACCAATTGATTATATCAGCACATGACTTATAGACTAACTCTATAACAGACACAACATCCAGCCCCCAACCATTAATTCATCATTGTGAAAGGGGAAACCCACATTTCACCAATAGTTAATTTTTCAACCATGCCAGGAAAATAACTCAGGATCCTTTGCTACACAGACAGACACGCTACCGCCTGAGTAAAGGGGACAGACTAGAATAATTGTTTTCACATGTGCATGAAGTCAAATTGGAAAATCATCTTGGAAAAATAACAGCCGGGATTTTAACCATAATCTTCGCGTCACCGACTACCAGGCAAGACAATACTGACACCTTAGTCATGGCGTCCACCGACCATAGTATATGACTATTATTATGTGTAGAGCATATTCTTTAAACCTCCCAAAATGTATTTCCTTCTCGTTTCTCTGTCGTTTCTCAACTAGAACTTAAGATTGTAAAGTGGTTGACTGAAGTGTCTGGAGTATTAGTGTGTCTCTTGATAGGCCAAAGATAGTGTCCTTGTAAAGATCCAGACTTTTGTGGAGACAAGGAGACTTTGCGCTCCATTAAGAAGATAAGTCGGGCGTACAAGTGGAACAGTTTGGACATAATCTTCCTACCTGGACCAAGTTTCCCTCGTGACTTTGTGAGCCTTGGGCTGGTTCAGGACAAAGGAGTTAATTTCAAGCTACATTCACAAGTGCTAAACAACCAATTTACAAACATCCCTGCTCGGCACCATAGTTGAATCGGTAGTGTGTCTATCCACTTAAATAAGTGTCCCGGATTCGATTCCCGGCAAGGCCTGTACCATCTACTTCATACCTGTGAATATTGTTATAAGCAGTCCCTAGATTTTGATGACATGTCATCTTTTTTTTGGCTCGTCACGCACAATGATAATAAATACATAGACTCTGTTCATGATCCCTTTGTTCTAAAAATTTATAATTTATAAGTTATTTTTTGGTAATTTTTAGTCATTTTTGAATTTTGGGTAATATATTCTTGGTTTTTTGTCATTTTTAGTCATTTTTAAACATTTTGGAGTCATTTTAAGGCATTCACGTTGAAAAAATATCTTTATAAATATCATACTATCAATATTTTATAAATGAATGTTTTATTTCCAACACACAGGGGTAAGAATGAGACTTAAATAATGTAGGCAGTGAAGTTTTTATCTTCTTTGCTTGTTATGGTTGTAAACACACATTCCTGGTGAGACTGTAACTAGACTGGAGAGGGCTGCGTTGGGAGGGGGTTGCTATTATTTCTGATGCGTGTATTTTTAAATAAATATTATACTAAGCAGAATACAAGAGTTTAGTTGTTAAAGGCTATTATTCACATGTACATTTTCTAGTTTACATTTGTAAAGTGCGTGTTTGATTCAGTCGTGTGCATTTATCACGAGTTTTTGTTCATATTTTTAGGTCATTTTTTGAAAATTTGAAGCAATTTTTTAGAATCTTTAGGTCATCTTCTAGGTAATTTTTTTACTATCTTAAGGTATTAAAAATCCATGCCCTTGCTTTAAGTATGTTTTGGTATATGGCAATTCACATTCTGGTGATTTCATGGACGTAAAGTGCTGGAGGAAGAGCTCAGTCTAGTTTGGTTGGTTTAAAAAAAATTAAATACATGTTCTAAAAAACAAACACATTCATTTGACCACTATACTAGGTAAGGTAAGGGGATTTGAAGGATCTCCTCTTACCTTACCTAAAGTAGATGGTACAGGCCGAAAAATTATCATTGGTGAGACGTGGGTTTCACCTTTTCACAATCATGAATTAATGGCTGGGGGCTGTATGTTGTATCTGATCTAGAATTACGTCCATTAATAAGTCGTTAAATACCTCCAATCAATCAATTAATAAATACAAATACCTGAAATAAATGGAAGTACTGCCGTACAAATCATATCACCAATAAGATTAGTGAACTAAGTTATCAGTTCTGATTAGAATGGTTTCATTGTATTTGAAAGGTTAGGGCTCAAATCCAGGTTGGGTATACAAGGGTGGTCACTCCTAAATGGGTTCCCACTTTAGCACCATTCAAGTTTGGATACAACCACATCGGTGGCTGCATGGTCTAAGGCACTACTCTTGCAATAGACTTGACTTCCGATGATGGGGAGACCGTGGTTCAATCCCGGTTGGGTGTACAGATATTTTTTGGCGCTAATGGTGTTCCTCTCTCTCTCCACGCCAACGCTAGCTCATTTTATTTAAATTCAACCTTACTCATCCTGAACCCATTAACATAGTTAGTATATAAGCATTTAGCCTGAATAGGTAGTTAGACGTGGTGCTAAAAAACACTAGGATGCATTTTATTAAAATTATACCTTTCTCATTCCTACCTCATTAGTAAATATGAGTCTAGCTAGAGGAATATTAATCTATACGATATATGCAATTATAATATTTATATAATGCCTATAGCTTAAAATAAGGGTTTTAACTTACAATTTTAGAACTAACTTCAATTAAAATGAACAAAAAAAATATAAACTAGCTTTGTTAAATACTAGACACACACCCCAGTCCCCAGCCCGTCAATTAATCACTGTAAAAGGTGAACCCCAAACCAATTTCATCATTTATACATTTTTTGGTTGTGCTAGCAATCAAACCCAGGACAATTAACTCACTAGACAAATGCGTCATTGGCTTAAATAATACAAACAACTAAAGTTTGTATTAATATTGAGTATAGATGACGGGATAGAAATCTATTACTGTTCACTCCTCTTCGAACAATATATTTTAATTTAAAAATGATGGGTGCACTCAGGAACTTAATACAGGATCTTTGTAAACCGATACTCTACGACTGAGCAAAATAATAGGGTTTTCTTGAGAAAAGCTAAATTATAATTCATTATTTAACATGATTAACCTAGATAAATATTTTAATACATATTTAATAATTAAATAAATGGTACGGTGTACCGCACAGACTTTCTCCATATTTTATCTTAAAATATACATTTCCAAAAACTCGTGATCTTTGTGAAACAAAATAATAGGTCTATACATTGTTGTAGAAACACTACACCAAAGATCATAAATGAAATAATATACACGCTTACTTACTTCATCAATGGCAATAAGAACAAGGAAAACTGTTACAGAAAAAAATTAAATAAATGGTATGACTTAAATTCTTGGTTTGAAGGGAGCACTGAAGAAAGAGAGCAAAAGCTGACAAATGAAGAACTATGTGAAAAGGTACTACAAGAAGAGGAAAGCCTTACAGAAATATTAGAGCCACCAAAAACTACTCCAAAAATAAAACCAGATACGGCGTTCAACTGTTTCAAAACCTGTATAACATGGGCTGAAGAAAACGGTGTATCTGCTAAGGATGTTGTAGTGCTTCGAAACCTCCGAGAAAATTTTTTCTAAACAAGGATTACAAGCTGCAAAAAAAAACCCATCAATTAAGAACTATTTTAATATAAATTAGTTAAGTAAGATAGTTGTCTTAAAGAAATATGTAGTATGTAAGTACATACTACCTACATATGTAATGCTTTATTTTATTTACCTTGAATTTCCCTATATAATCCAGTAATCTGAATATTCCAAATAATCCAGTACCTCCTAGTCTTTAATAGTACCGGATTAGTGAGACTTTACTGTAGTTTTAGCTTTTTTTATATAACTGTCAGATACTGGCGTCTTCCTACCTATAATAAAACTAAAGACGTGCCACCATATTACAAACTTAGCTATGCTGTTTGGCAATGTTATTTGTTTCAAATACATAAAAATTATAAATTATTTCAAATTAAATTCGTGTGTTCCCAAAATCTAGTGAGCCCACATGTGTCTTAAGGTCTTGTAGACATAAGAATTAAATACATTATATAAGTTTCTAGAATTACATTTTTGAAAAATTACTTAATAATATAATAATATTAGTGATTCTTATTAATGATTTAAGCACAAGAATAAATGGATATATTAAAAACTTCAAATAATTCGTTATTTTGATATTCAACTCTTATAAGAGCTTATTTTGTGACTATTGCAATCAGCGGGTGTAGGAACGTTTTTGGTTTTAAGGGGAAGGTGGGGAGAAGGTATCGTCTGAAGGTGGTGAGAAGCAAAATTAATTCTTATTCTTAAAAAAAATAGGACACTCAATAAAGTATAGTTCCTATTAATGAAATACTATAAAATATAAGCAAAGCATTTTGGCCTACATTTAATGAAAATACTTTTAATATTTTATCATTTACAAGACTGGGACCATATTGATATATTTTAACGTCATTCTATAAACAATATCATTTTATGCTGAAATGATTTTTAGTTTCTAAAATTTCTCTTAAATTATTTTATAGTCAAACTAAATGTGAAAATGAAACTCAACCGCTGAATCTATATATACAGTGATTTTTACAATGACGTGAACATTCTTGGACCTAAAGGGGTTGAGATCACATATTTTAGAAAACATACTTACTTACCTTGATTAAATTCACATTTGTATTCTTAGGCTGTGCCGAGAAATGGGAGCGTTAACAACGAATAAAAATAGTAAAAAGTAAAACGAAGTCTCACTATTACTGTCGCGTCTAATATAACCTCGTCGTCCGTTAAACGACCTATCCTTCGAGGGCAGTAAATATCAGCTTCTTTTACGATTGCACTAACTCGTTACGTTGCAACGGAAACAAGGTTTTCCACTAGATTTTTCCTTTTTTTTTTCCTTGGTTGGACTGAAATGACAGTCCTGACGGTTTACAAAAGCGATGACTCTTTCTTCGGGGAAGGATTGCGTTAAATAGTATTGACAGGTTGTTGGTTTCGCGAGTGGGGAGGCGGTGGAAATTAAACGGCATTGTTTGGTGGTTTATCTGTTCACGCTTGGGTAAATTTTTGGTACCTCTAACGAGATCAATACACCCCCGGGGGGTGTCTTGAATGGGAGCGTTGAGGCGTGAAGACGTCAACACGTCTTTTCTCGTAGACGTAATCTTCTTGTATCGACTTAAACATCCTTCAGAAGACAGACATTTCAGCTCCTAAATCATTAGAAAACAGAAGGTTGAAATGAATAGGTAGCCGAATGGGAGAAGAAATATATGATTATATTTTATTCTTGATAAAATTCCCAAAATTAGGCGTTTTAATTAAAAAATATATTTTATCCATCAGAGTGTAATCTAGCAAATCTATTGGTTATGGTTTCAATTATTGTAGTTGTTCTCTATCTATAAGGTTATTTAACTACCATAATTTTACTGAACAATTTTGACAAGTGTATAATTATAACCTATAGATAGTGATTCAATTGTTTCATTAAACTTCATGAGCTATAAGGAATCAAAGTTGATATTTTATGCTTTTCACGTACCATTATTTTGGAAAAGTAATTAATATAAAGGGCTAAAATTTAGTTTATCTAGAAATTCATATGAGGCGTACACAATAAAATATTTTACTACTAATATTAATAAAATTAATAATATAAATATTTCAATGAAATATTATTATTATTAATACATATTATAAATATTTCAATAAAATGTTAGTATTATTAATATATATTATTAGTTTTAATATAATTATATATAAGAGTATATGTTTATATTATACATAATAACAATATAATTAATATTGCACCCCTTTACCTCCTAGTAGTAGTGACACGGGCAACGGTAAACTGGCCGGCAAGGCAGTCTCCATAGCAAGGATACTGGTTTGTAGGAACAGTTCAAGCACACCCAGGGTAAGACTGAGCAACGGTTGTATTTCTTATTTACTGGCTAAAATGTGCCAACACCGATCAGTACAAAATCCTTACCGTAAGTAGCGAATACTGTCTGGGTGCAGGTACGATAAAGGCTGGTAGCCTGGTCTACTTTAAACTAATTACTAAAATAAACTGTACAATATTAGCCTTAGTTGGCTGACTTCAGCTATGGTGGGCAGCTGAGTTTAAAACTGAAGAGCCCATCTTTTGACAAGCTAGCGAGAACATGGACATGGATATGTGGGATGTGAGAGGGGTGTGTTTTACAAAGAGACCAAACTGTTAGAGGTAATGATTGAAAACAAAAAAAGGATATTCTGTGTGTATGTGAAACCAAGCGGAAAGGTAAAGATGTTTTAATGACAAGTGATGGTAGCCTGTCACTTTGGTCAAATGTGGATAAATAGGTAAGGGGATGTAAGGGAGTAGGTTTAATCCTAAACCGAACAGTTAAACTGTTTGCGAGGTGTGAGTTGGTGTCATCTAGGCTTCTACGGGTACGTATGAAAATAGGTGTTCTTAGAGTTATCTTGGTTGCTATTTATGCTCCGATGAAGGTAAAGACAAGAATGTGAGAGAGAATATTAGGAATTAGCTCAGTGAAGTCTCTAATGCATGTGGACTGGGTGAATGAATTTTCTTGTTAGGATACATGAATGGAAATGTGGATACCCAAAGAGAGAATTTAGAGAAAGTGTTAAGAAAGTATGGTGATGACAGGGTAGACGAGAATGGCTATCTGTGAGTTTGTGTTTAGAAAAAAGGTTTATTTGTGTCGAACACACGGTTTAAGTACAAGGATATTCACTTATATACATAGAAAAGGGGTGATTCTTGAGCAATGATTGATATTGTTGATTATGATGAGAGACTTAGAAGTTTAGTAAAGAATATTATGCCTTTGCGTGGAACTAAATGTGGAAAGGATCACTTCCTATTGATCTAACTTGTTGGATTAGGTAGGAATTTTGTGAGGAAGCAGCGCAAGAATATTATTGCAAGTAAGAGGGAAAGTGGAAAAATTGCTGGATTAAAGTGTGAGAGCGCTACATGAAAGATTGTTGGGTGAAAAATAACTTTACAAGAGCATGAATGGAATATCGAAATAAATGCAAATGAGATATAAAGTGTCTGTAACGGAATAAAATAGGCTGTAGTTGAGTTTGCTAAAGATGTTTGTGTATCTGCAGTAGTGGAAAACTTAAAATGAGATTCATTGTGGAATGAACAGGTAAAAGAAGCTGTGAGAGAAAAGAAAGAAGCATACACACTAATAATTGCTGTGAAGAATGAAACAGAACGTAATAAGTTGTGGGGTGAATGAAAAGAGAAAAATAAGATTGTAATAAAGGAGAGTAGCGATCAAAAGATATTAAAAGAATGAGAAAGAATGAAAAATTGTTTTGAAGGAAATAAGAAGCTGTTTTGGAAGTGGGTAAAGAGAACAAAGAAAGGAGTGCAAGGAAACACCTATGGCATTCACACTAAATATGGTGATATGATCTGGGATGAAAACAGTATAAGAAAGCGATGGCGGGAGTATTTTGAGAAATTGTATGGCAAAACGTAGATTCAGATGCATAAAATAGGGAAAATTCTATAATGAGTGAAATAACTAACGAGACTGAGGTGTTAAAAGCGATTAAAGCATTAAAGAATGGCAAAGCTGAAGGCGTAGAGGGGGCTACAAGCTAAATGCTTAAGTGTGGGGAATGGTATTACTTGCCAGATTGTGTAGTTGTTCAATGTGTTTGCTGGAATTTGTAATGTTCCTAAATACTGTAAGAATACTGTCACTGTTCCTTTGTACAAAGGCAGTAAGAGTGAATGTAAAAACATAGGGCAGGTAGTTTGTTGAATATTCTAGGCAAAGTTTTTAGGAGAGCTTTAATTGAAATGGTGCGTGATAAAACTGTGAACAAGATTTTAGGTGTGCAATGTGATTTCATGCCAGGTATAGGCTGCACGGACCAGATATTTGTATGGCAACAAGTGATTGAGAAATGTATGGCAGTAAGGAAAAGTTTATTGTGAAGTCGTTGACCTGGAAAAAGCATACGTACGTGGTGTGGATGCATGACTAGTAAATTCAATTAGGGCGGTGTGTGTTGGAAGTAAAGCGTGCGTTAGGATGGATGGGGCACTGAATGAGTGGGTTTATATTGAACAGGGTGTTATACGAGGTTGTGTTATTTCTCAATGGTTGTTTAATGTATTAATGTATAAGTGTATGAGGGATGCTTGTGAATACGTGGTTGGTCTAGAAATGGACAACGTGAATGTGAAAGTGCTGCTATACGCCGTATTATTGGCTGAGAATGAAAGTGATTTACAGAATGCATTAAATCGTTTAAATGTGGTGACAGACAAAATGGATCTTCATGTTAATGTATCTTAACTAAAGTGATAGTTTTTTTATAATGATGGATCAAGAAATGATTGTTAGCGCAGTATAAGTGGAGAAATGTTAAGGAAATGAGATGGATCAAGAAATGATTGTTAGCGCAGTATAAATGGAGAAATAATAAGGAAATGAAATGATTTTGTATATCTTGGCATAATGCTCTGTAAAAAAGGATAGATGGTGAATTCGACAGGTGGGTAAATATATCTCGGAAATTAATTAGATGTATGTAAATGATTACAAAGATAGATGTAGTACCTAAAGAGGAAAGATGGCAGTACATATAAGTGTATTGGTACAAACAATATTTTATGGATATTTAGCGTGGGATTGTCAGAAGAAACACAATAGCAAGGCTAATGTGGTTGGAAAGAGATAACAAAGAAATGTAAGTGGAATAACTCCTATGGACAAAGTCAGTAATGGATGGGTGCGGAGGTAGTTTGATATGAAAGAGAATCCAATAGGCCAATGTAAAAAAAACGTCTTACATTGGTTTGGGGACGTTGAGAGAATGAGTTTGAATAGAGTGATGAAGCAAATATATGAAGGTAGAAAGGTAGAGTGTCTGGATTAAAATTAATGGGTAAGCCATGTAAGTCGTGACTAAATGTTGTACACGATTGTGTGAAAAAGAGAAACATTAAGAGTTTTAATAATAAAAGAGCATATCTGACTATGTACGTATGTATGTTATTAAAGCGAAGGGAGTATGCAAAGATAGGGAAATGTGGAGATAGTTGGTGATGATAGATTAAATACGTAGTTGTTTATCAATATGCAACTTTACCTAAGCACGATGATAATTTCAGTGGGACTATCTAATATACATTGTTACAGAAACATGTTGTAAAAATTAGCATCACATTATACAAAAGAGCATAGCTAAAATAATATACTGTTACAGAAACCTCGATAAAAAAAGGAATATCTCTATTCACTCAAGAGCATTGGAATTAATCCCTGTTTCAAAGACTTCATTTAAAAATAAATATACTATATATTTACGTATTGCTCGGTAGCCATTGTATTATAATGATATATTAATAGGACAGTAACAAAGCTTCATCATTCAAGTTTATAGTCTCTACCACTCTTTTATTTTTATAAAAATATATTTTATATACATTTTTTAATATTTTTAATAGTCCTACATTTTTACAAAGATAAGTTATTTCGTATCTTAGACAATTACGAGCATATGATCAAAATGGGAAATTTCCGCGCAAGAAATTATCCTCAAGGTCATTTTCATTGTAAAATTAGAGTCTTCAGTTGGCTTGTAGGGCTACACAATTCCTAGATACTAATCTTAATTAAAATATTTAAGAGTTATTTTGAGTTTGTGTATTTCAGCCTCAAGTAAAAACTCATTAGTTTTAGGGTAAGAATTTAATTTTATTTCAAAAACTCTTCGGGAGAACCCTATGAAATCCCTAGATATCAAATTTTAACCCGATGGGTAAAATGGTTTCGGATCTAGGCCAAGATACAGACACACAGATAGACAGACATACAGACGACATTGCGCAGAAAGCCCTTCTATGGCTCAATGGGTCATGAAACGTTGAAATCCATCAAAATCTAAAGTTCAATTTTCTTTAATGATCACAAACATTTCTCTTTACAAAGCCATCAGGAAATTAAACATCAACATGAAATACAAAGGTAAATTATATAAAATATTTCAACTTTAAATCCAAAGGGAAATGTTAAGAGCTTGGTAACGATAAGAACATAAAATTAATAACATAATTTACTTAGTATTTTTACTTTCTCTCAACACCTCGTAGAGTAAATACTGTGATCGTCAAAAAATTCAACTTGAGATTTCAATAAATGTTGACGTTTCATCACCCCCTGAAACCAAAATAGTGGTTTTCTGTCTGTCTGTATCTCAGAATGGATCCGAAACTATTTTACCGATTGGGCTAAAACCTGGTATCTGGGGTTTTCATATGGTCACCCCGTGGGTGTTTGGAGTTATATATTTAATCCTAAAATTAAGGATATTTTACTGAAGGGGAAAAAGAGTAAAAATTGATTTGCTGAAAATTTTCTCTAACGATTTGGGTAACATTTTATATCTGGACATTGTTTATCATAATAAACAAGATGAAAATTTTTCTTTTCTCATGGAAATGACTGAGTGTACTTTACATATGGGAGATTCTTCAATTTTCATAATTTCTCCGCAACTGGTTGAGATACGAAATAGCTGTTCATTGTAAAATTGAAGTACTATTAAAGATAAAAATCTTTTAACTGAAATATAATTTTATAAAACCAATACCATCTGAGCTATAAGCAAATATATGTACTTTTTACTTTCTCTCTATCTTACAGGTAGAGAAAGTATGGTGATCGTCAAAAAAATCGAACTCGAGATTTTGATGAATTTTGACGTTTCATGACTTCCTGAATCC